>VYZT01008419.1:0-23246 GCA_013400735.1 Pomatostomus ruficeps | reverse complement strand
GGTGTGAGTGGGGAGGGGGCAGCAGTGCCTGGACATGAGTTAAACCAAAACCTGGCCAACAGCACACCACAATGTCCAGATATTCAGCCCCTGAAGGTGTATCTGAGATGTGCTCCCTCTTGCCCTAACTGAATTATCTAACTGAATTAAATTAGGTTCCATTCCCCAGTCTCTCTTTAATCTTTCCTACTGCTTAGGTTTGGTAACATTTGTCTTCTCATCTGCTCTTTTCTAGGTTTCAATAGGTTTTCTATAGTTTTCAATTAAGAGTCTTGAAATTTTGTCAGAATCACAGAATCGCTGAATGATTGAGATTGTCAGGCACTTCTGGAGATTGTCTGGTCCAATCTCCTGTTCCATCAGGGCCATCTAGAACCAATTGCTCAAGACCTTGTCCAGATATCCCTTGCATGACCCCTCTGCAGAGTCATCCTCACTGTAAAATCTGTTTCCCGATTTTCAGAGGGAATTTATTTTCAGGCTGTGCCCAGTGCCTCTGATCCTGTCAGTGAGCACCACTGAAAACTCCATTCTCTCTGCACCCTGCCTTCAGGTACACACGGATGAGAGCTCCCTGAGCCTTCTCTTCCCCAGGCTGAACAGATATAACCCTCTCAGCCTCACCTCATATGTGAGGAGCTTCAGTTCCTTAATCATTTCAGTGGCCCCTTGCTGGACTCTTTTCAGTATGTTCATGCGTCTCTTGTAATGGGAAGGCCTGAACTGGACCCAGCGTGCCAGTTGTGGCCTAACCAGTACTGAGTAGAGAAAAAGGATCACTTCTCTTGATCTGCTGAAAATATTTTGCCTAATGCACCCCAGGATACTATTCACCCTTTTTGCAGCAGCAACATATTGCTGGTTCATGGTCAGCTTCGTATCTAACGGGATCCCCAGATCCTTTTCTGCAAAGCCACTTTCTAGCAGGGCGGCCCCAGCCTCTTCTTGTTCCTCCTGGTTGTTCCTCCCCATGTGCAGGACCTTGCACTACTTGTTAAAATTTAATGAAGCACCATGAGGCCATTTCTCCAGGCTGTCAAAGTCTCTCTGGAAGACAGCACAGCCGCTTGGCTTATCATCCACTCCTCCCAGTTTGGTGTTACCTGAAAACTTGATGAGGGTAGACTCTGCCCCATCATTCAGAGTGTTAATGAAGGTGTTGAATAGAACTGGACCTACTCTTGACCCATGGGGTACACTGCTAGGTGCTGCAGTTCCCCCCCTGGGCCTGGCCATTCAAGTCCCCTTTCAATCCACCTCAAGAGTGAGCTGAACACCTGAATATTTCAAAATAGCTATTATAATGCCAATTTTTTTTACTTAGTGTTTTATACTGAGAGAAATATTAAAGTGACTCTTAGATTAGCTTTATCCCAGTACATTACAGATAATACAGTTTGGTTGTAAATACCTTGAAAACCGACTTAGTTGGTTTTTGGCTAGAATATACTAAAACTTTAGTTTTCTAAAATGAGCAAAGGTCAGGAAGTCTGCAAGCTGAATGTTAACTCCCAGGACACCAGGAGCTGAGATTCATATAATTGAATAACATACTTAAAAGTCAGAGTCATAGCATCACTCTAGGGAGGAGAAATGGAAAGTAGCCTTGAACAGATTGTAAATATCAGCATTTCAGATATTCTCATCAAACAAAACTTTACTTAAATTCTTTACATGTAATTACTTCTTCCACAAACCCTGTTTTGAGCAGAGTTCTCTGCTGAAATGAAGATTTATTAATCTAACTATTAATATAGACATTTTTTGTTTTATTTTAGCTGCCAGGTTAATTTGCTATAGTTACAACAAAATGAATGGCAAGGGACGTTAACATCTATCAATAAATAAATTAACTATTAAATGTAGATCTAAACAAACACTTAGGCATCTTAACACTTGGGAGGAGTTTTGACATCTTTGTCCATAATAGGAATTTTAAATTCAAATGCTGCCTGATTCTGAAGGAGCACCTCACCCTCACCCAGGCAGGGTGGGTATGATGTGGAAGGGGCAGGAGGGAAGACTGGGAGCAGGACAGAAAGATTTGCCATTTCACTACTCCCTAACAGTGGTTGTCACGGATTCTGACCTACATGTAAAAGATTATCTCTGAATTTTGCATCTTCATATGTGTAGGTAAAAACTGTCCAAGACCTGAACTGCAGAAGTGAATGTCCTAGCACGAAGCCATAGTTCCAAGTCTGTAGTTCAGTTTTCATTTTCTTTTCTTATAAATCCTGTTCTTGTGTTGATTCCATGAGACTTTCAGCAGATTGGGTTGAAGTCATCTCACTACATTGCCAAGAGCCCCACAGTGTTCTCTTGCTGGACAATACTTGTCAGTTTTTCAAAACATAAAAAATTTAAGTCCATTCTTGAAGTCAGCCCATCGACAACAGGTCACTGGATAACAATTGGTCTTAATAAGTTTGATTTTTATATTCAATTGTGGTTACTCTTTTGTATGAATTTTCATATATACTTTTGTAGAAGTACTCATGTTTTCAGGATTCTAACCACATTATAAAAAAATCAACATCTTCCACTTATTCAAAAATTAATGACATTGTAGTAAATTATTTCTAAATGTTTTTGTCCCTCCTCAACAGAAAGCTAAAGTACTGTTGACCAGAGGGAATAGACCTTTTTTTTCCCAAGGTTTTGTCAATTTTCAAATTAGAGTTATATGAAAACATTTAAAATTTCATGGATAATGAGAAGCTTGAAAGTGTGGATTGCAGAGACTCCAGAAGCAGAAGTTAAATACTAAAACTGTGCTTAGAGTAAGAGCAAAAAGTTAATGTACAGAAATGGGATGTCTCTTTTCTTCTGTAAATAACAATAACTGAAGATAGGCAGAGTGAACTGAATGTTGGAATATTTACTTCTGTTTCTTGTATGTATTTTAGCTTCCCTAAAAAAAGTCTCCTTTTTTTCATTTCACCTACTAATAGTCATAATGATTATGCTTTCTTTTTTTGCAAGACATGAGCTTATATCTCACAGGTCTGAGACACTGTCCTAATGACAAAAGATTAGAAAGATTTTGGGGAGTGGAATCAGCATTTTTGCTCTGCGACTTTCAATATTTAGGAAGTTAGATTATTGGTGTTTGCTTTCATACAATAAGCCCTAACAATACAGTAAGGTGCTGCCCATTATAGAGCTAAAAATATATACATGGCCTGCTAGGAGCTCTTCTGTTTTTCTGTACCTGTAGGAAGTTAGAAGGCAGTTTGACTGCAGAAGTCAACCAAGGGATAAAACAAGAGTAAAAGAGATTATAGATAACAAAATAATCTCTTAACACAATCTCTCCAAGCCTTTTGAAGCTTCCGGTATATCTTCAGGTAATATGCCAAGATTTGTGGCCATTTGATGAAAAACAGGTTAAAAATTACTTACAATATAGAAACACAACTGAGTCTATATGTACTTTAGTATAAGCAGAGTGAACTTTGTGTCAGAGTTGTACTAAGGAAAATTCTCGTTCCATTGTCTTTCTGTCAGATACTTAACGATTTTTTAAAAGTATGAACCCTTTCAGGGTTTTACAGTGAAAAAAAACAATATTGGTTTGTTGTAAGGCATTAGAACCCTGTCAGGGTGCCCCAGCCAAGTTATTCATCCTCAGCACCCTTATCAAAGCCTGAAGAATGCAAGCAGTTCTAAATTAGGAACGAAGACGGTAGAAGAGAGAATAACAAAAACAAGTGAAGAGGGACTGCAATTGAAACAATTATGATAGAAAATTGGTAAGCAAATCTTTGAAAAAAATGTAGTTTATTAAATCCTTAATTTCATCAAAAATTCTATAGGTATAAATGTTCAACACTAGTTAATTAAGATAATTATTCATAATAATCTTTGCTGTTTTATTCTCCATAGGTAGCACAGAAGAATGAGTAACAATTCCAAATTATAGATATTATTAATTGTAAGATGTTTAGTGCTTTCCTTCTTACTTTTATTTAGCCTTACTGTCATATATGCATAGATGTATGAGAAAATATTATCTTGATTTTTTTTTAGAACAGTTACTGTTGCTGTATTAACACCTTTGAATATGTTGTTAATGTCATAATGTGAGTTTACTAACCTCTTATGAAAAGCATTATCCATACAATATTATTTAATGTTACACATATGCATTCCTTTACTTGTTTGCAATATGTTCATAGTACCATTAATTACTTAACTAAAGATGATTGACAAGGCCAGCTACTTTACAAACTTTCACATATTGTTGTGTACCTATCTGCAAAACATGTATTATTTTAAAGAACTTTCCCAATTACCATTAGTAGAAGCTTGTTTGTAACATATTTTAAGAAAACCCTCCCAGTCAAAGCCTAAGCTCTGGCCAAGCCCTGGCCCTGGCTGGTCGGGAAGCATGCCAACAGACCCAGGTGTTTCTACACAAAACTTGTAGTCAAGTCACTTTAGCTTGCTGATTTAAGCTTATGAAAGCTAGACTCCCTTTAAAGTAAACTTAGAAGCCTTGCCCAAGAAAAGCTCTCTAAGTCCTGCCTGTGACATAAAGCTCTCCAGTGACTGCAGACTCTGAGTGATGGCAAAGTGTTTAGACAGTTGATAATGTATTTTTCTGAACCATTACCTTTTCTCTCATGAGCTAATGCTTGTATGTATTACCTTGCCTATCTTTGTTCATTACTGGCGTGTTGCTTATAGTTGTATAATACAGCAAGTGAATCATTTAACGAATCAAGTCTTGCTCACACAAAAAAAAAGAGAGAGAATTGTTGCAGAATAAATGAAAAAAAGTAAGCATAAAACAGCTTGTAGCCGAAGAGATAAAAAAACAGCGTAATCAGCCAGTTTAAAAATGTAAACCGAAAAACACTGTGTCCTTCACGAAAGAACTATACAATAACAAAATGTTTTTTAGTCAAGTAAAAATGCAAAAAGAAGATGAAAAACAAGAATGTTAGCACTAGCAAAAAAGAAACAAAAAAAGAAAGTTAACTTGCAAAAGCACACCAATAGCACGCTTAAGTTACAAAATACGTATAAGCACATTATAATACTTATATTAAAGCATGTAACTAATCAATAAACAAAGCTCATTGCTAACTCACACTGAGTCGTCTAAATTATCCCTCCGCAATATTGGTTTGTTTGAGATTTTCTTAATTTGTTTTGTTTTAAAGGATGGTACTCTGCCTAAATTTAGTTTTCTTTCATGTAAAATAGAAGGAAAAACCCTGGTAAAAAAACCCAATAAACTTCATATAACAGTGAAAATCCCAGACCAAAAGAATAAATGTCTTCTAGTTCTAGCTGGTTAGCTTGGTTTTACAGCAGAGCAGTTATTGCTATACTTTACAGATTTCAGGGTTTACTATGGCCCTGGTTCAAGTATGAGAGGTCAGCAGAGGCCAGATGAAGGGCCAGGCTGGGTTCTGCAAGCTTTTCTACCTAAGAGAGGGACAAACTGCTGGATCTTTCTGTGTCTGCTGTGGCAAAAGCAGCTGAACAAAGGCCTATATTTCTCATTAGAAGTAGGAGTGTGATTTCAAAAGAATCAGTATCCTTTACTTCTGACCTCTCCTCATGATTTTCTAAAAAAAACCCACATGGATACTCATCAGAATTAATACCTGTACCTAGCAAATGGGGATTAACAGTCTGCTATTAGTGGGTTGCCATTGTGCTAGTTATGTTAAGGCAAAATCATACATTTAAGTAAAATAAGTAAATGTTTTAACTCACAAGCCTTAATTGGGTTCTAATTTAATTCATAAGGAAAAAATAGCAGTAATTGTGGATGATAAATATCAGGTACAAAAGACTAAAGAAAAAATAAAGTCCTACTGTTTCACATTATGCCCCATTCCAGGGTCTGAAATTAGTTGGTCCTGACTTTGTTCAGTAAGATAATATCTAGCTTCAGCCTGACTTTGAGTGAACTCTGTTGATGAATGGAAAAGGCAGTTTGTTACTGGGAAAGTGCCTGAAAGCAATCTGTTCCTGAGAGCAACAGAGAAGTTAGCAGAAAAGAAAGAGACAGTCATCTGAGGTGTTCCCTCATGTGTTCTAATGTTCTGAATAATACAGCAAATTAGATACTAAATCTTAGAATGTAAGGATTCTAATAAACTGCTTTTAGACAAAGGAAGTTTTCTTTTTCTGTGATTTTTTTCTTCCCATTATTCTCCATCTGCCTTTTCATATTGTAAGCTCTAAGGGTAAGATCTCTGCATTTATATATATTTGTAAAGCACTAGGCACTCTCTCTGTACTTAATATAAACATTAAATCCAACACAGTATAAAATATTACCTCTTCAGTTATATTAAATCAGAATGGTTCACTTAACTCCTCTCTGCTTTCTGTGAAGGGTACTAATTAAAGTAACCTCTAAAAAAGGTAATGATTGGGGTTTGAAACCATCTAGACTAGTTTTACCCCAGTTAAATTTCTTTTCATGGTCTTGCACTTGGCACTTCTTCATATAACTGAAATTAGAATCCAGGTTACACAAAGAAAAGAACTAACTGAGAGGGGCTAGTCAGGATTTTCTTCCTTACTATTTCCTCATAATTTGCTAGAAACCAAGAACACATCATGGTAGTGTCCTTTCCTGGCTCTTGCAAACCTGGAAACAAATAAAGAGTACACACAATGTTTCCTTGTAAAGATTTTTATTTCTATTGTACTTTTCATAGTATTAGCCTCACTAGAAATTGTCCAAATTAATCAAATATTAAAGGGAAAATACAAGAAGAAAACAAACAAAAAAGAGCGATAGAAGGGTGAAGGAGTTTTACTCCCCCTGCCCTTTCTCCACAAGAGGAGAAAAATTCTGTTGAATTCCCTTCTAGGATTCCAGTGAGTCTCACAGACACATATTCAGCTGTGGTCTTGACAGCTTCTCAGAGGTCTTATTTTAAGAAAGTGAGTCACACCCATCTTCTGAAAAAGGAAATTATTTTAAAACATGGTTGCTGAAAATCATTATTCTTCTTGAATATCTTAAGGCTATATTAATTGCTGACAGTAAAGATATATTAATTATCCACTGATAAACTCTTCTTTAAAAATGTTGAGTTCAGATAGCAAGGCACTTGAATATAATTAAGAACTTGGGATAATTGAGAAATGTAGGGCTCATCCACATACACTTCACATAAGGTTATTCAAGTTAGTCCCCAAAGAGAGAATATGTGTATGCCACACAGGTATCCTAGCTCATGTATGGGAAGCTGTATAGTGATGTGAATGTGGTATTTGCACTGGGACTAATTAGGTCACTTCCCTTTTCCTATTGTGATTGTTTCCAGTTTCGGAGCCAGCTGGGTATCTTCACGGTGCAACACTGTTCACTATACATATACCCTTAAAATTATTGTGCATACCCCCTTACCTACTTGCCATGTGTACTGAATGAATTAGGATCCCCATTGGAAAACAGCATACAATTATTCATAAGCGATCACATATTTCAGGATTCTTTATTTGGGTTTTCTAACTTTCAATGTTTGATTTTTGCCATCTGACTTTTGAAGAAAGGAGGAAACTGAAACGTATTTTTATATGTTGTGACAACCCTCCATTCTGTGCTCTAACAAGTATTTGAACCACAACCTTCACAGCTGAGACTGCTATTCCTTGTAGTAGGAGACAACTATTATCTCAGTGGGGAATAGACAAACTGATGGTGTTTAATCATGGGTTTTGGAGGGGCCTCAGCATAGCCTGACTTCCTTTCTTCAACTTCCTACCATGGAAGCTTCTGGCCAGATGAGAGGAAAGAATTATTTGGATTACTATGATGCTAGAAAAAACAGAAAAAAAGTTTCTTTTTCCATAGCAAATTTTAGTATCTATTGCTCTGAATACATATACAGTACCCAAACATTGTTGCTTACAGAACCCACTAGTCATTGCAGCAACATGTGACAAAAAAAGTAATATAATATTTAAAACACTGCAAAAGAGTAACAAAAATTGTGTTCAGATGATGGATTCAGAGGTATGTTGTTGTGGTTTGATCCTGGCTAAGTGCCAGGCACCCAGGGCAGCTGCTCACTTGTTCCCTCCCCTGCCACCGCTGGGCAGAGGAGGGAAGGAGACGGGGGACAAAAAAACCCAGGAAATTAACTCAGAGGTCCCTGAGTTGAGATAAGGAACCGGGAGAAAATGCTCCAAGGACAAACCAGGCTCAACTTAAGTTGCAAAGTGAAATTTATTACTAGAGTAGAGTTAGTACAGAGTTAGAAGGAGGATATGAGAAATAAACTAAACCTTTAAAAAGACACCGTTCTTTTCAGTCCATTCCCAAGATCTTCTTTCCCTGCTTAGGGAGAGGAGTTTTTTCCTCTGTTTTTNTGTCTCTCACTGGGCTGCACCTGCTATGGCTTCTCCTGACATCTACGGCTCCTGTGGCCGACTTCTTCTGGCATCCATGGCTGCTGCGGCTTCTGACATCTCCCCGCTCCAATGTTGGCACCTCACCCATGGACTGTGGGTGGCTCTGCATCCCTCATGGACCCCATGGACTGCAGGGGGGACACCCCACCTCACCATGGGCTCACCATGGCCTGCAGAGGAAATCTCAGCTCTAGAGCCTGGGGCACCTCCTCCCCCTCCTTCTCCACTGACCTTGGTGTCTCCATGTTGTTTTCCCTCACATGTTCTCACATCCTCCTCCTTCTCTAACTAAAGGCAGCTGCGGGCACACTTTGTTTTGATTTTTCCTTAAATATGTCATCACAGAGGCGTAACCAACCTTTCTAATTGGCCCAAACATGGCCAGTGGCATGTCCATCATCCTCAGAGCCATCCAAGATTGGCTCTGCTGGAAATGGTGAAGAATTCCAGAAACTTCTCACAGGAGCCATCTTTATGGCCCCCTCCCCTCTACTAAAACCACAACATATGTGCAAGTTTTTTTCCCACCATGTAGATTAGGATTTTATCCCTGAAGAAGTTTCTTAAAAAAAAAAATAAAAGATAAAAATATTTTTTCATAAATATGTATTTCCTTTTTATAGAGTTAGCATGAAACACTGAATTTTTGTATCTCCTATGATTGAAGTATGAGTAATTGCACATATAATTGAACTGCCAGATATCATTTCTCTGATTAGGAATGTACAGATTTCAGTTTGGTTTTCTAGCTTGAAACTGATCTAGCATCGTAGATTAGTAGGTTAATATGATCTATTGAGATAGATTTCCACTGGTCTCTGTGCAAAATAAAGTCAAGCCATTCACAAACACTTAATTCTATTAAAGATTAATTCCATTACATTGTTGTCATCTTTATGAAGTGATATATGTGACAGCAACGAGCCAGATTCATGCCTGGGATACACTGGATTTTACAAGCCTCATCTTTGAGGGCAGATCTTTCAGATAGGGATTTTTTTCTGGATGTGGGCTACAACCACACAAAAGCCCATATGATTTCAGGAAACTGGAGCCCAAGTATTCAGTATTAAACTGCCAGGATGTCTGACTCCACATTAAAACTGTCAGCAAGCTATGGACACGTTGAAAAAGAGAGTAACAAAATCACTGTTTACAGTCTCATGGACCTGAACCCATCTTTAGTGACGGCATCAATCTCAGCCTCTAGTTCTGGTGTGGAATTCATGACTTAAAGGCTTTTTGCTCAAAGTCATAATTTTCATCATTCACAGATGGCTTGTTTAGACCTTGTTTCATGAAACACAGCAGAAACACAGCAGAGGAAAGCTCAGGATATTTGGTACAGCACTCACATCCACCCAGACGTCTCCAGGTGCACCAAGGGAAGGTCAAAGACATTTAGTAAAAAAGAACCACAAAATCCAGAAATTAGGTACCCAGTGCAAGGCAGGACTTAGTTATCTTTAGTATCTTAAACTCTACAGGCTGAGAAGAAAAATAATTGTATTAGCAAAACTCTCTTTTTAAATCTTGCTTCTAATGGAGAAATCACAAGGCAAAAGAGTGGAGGAAGAGTCCCTGAAGCTTTTAAGTTAAACTAGGAAAGGAAAAATAACATGCTTGTCATAACAAACAGTAAAACTTTCCAGTACAGTTCAGACCTACTTGAAACACTGAGATGCTACTGCAATTGGAAATACTGCTGAACTGAAGTGTAATAACATACAAGTTTTTTCCAGAACACATATATTCTTCTAAGTACAACCAATATAAGAAGCATATAAACTCTGAAAAGAATGCTTGAAAGATAGGTTTAGTTAACCTAATATTCTTCCCATCCATCAACTGAATGCTTCAAATATTTTCAGTATGCTAAATGTAAATAAATGAGGCAAGGTTCATAAATTCAACATATTGCTTTGTTGTTTGTGAAGTTGTACTGATTTTCCAATTGGAGTAATTATAGCAATGTCATTTCTTTAACAAATCTTTTTATTAATTTTTGATGCATATAAATACACAGAAGTCATAAATATGAAAAAATAGCACAAAAAGAATAATCCTGAAGAAAATGCAAATTATATCTGTTCATAATACCAATAATTATCTACATTTCTATAACACTTTCCATTTTGTTGTCTCCAGACATGTTACAGATATTAACTAGTTGCTAGGCTTCTGTGAGAGGAGGAAGGTTTAGCATCTGTTTAAACTGGCTTCAATTTTTTAAGTGCCAGATAATTTAAGGATACATTTTTGGAGAAGTGAGTGACTAAAGAAGGAATGAACTACCCATACGAAATCCTGATCAATAATAAGAATGCCTCTCTTTATCATTGATTTCCTTAAGGATCTCCTGAGTCTTTGGGAATAGAGCAGAATTTCATCTAGAGTGTGTGTCAGGAAAAGAAAATAGTTGAGGGTTACTAATTTTCAGTCTGGTGTTCGCCAAATCCTCCTGTCCAGCTCACAGCACAACACTGTAGCTTGAGGACATCAACCGTTTGCAGTCTCAATTACTCTGTGCTGTTTGTAGTAGAGTTACTCATCCAAGGAAACTCTTTTTGCAATAACCATTGAGACAGCCTCATTCTGCTACCATAAATGAGACATATCATTCTCCTCCTGTCTTTTATAGATTCTATAGATATTTTTCAGGTCTTCTTTATTTTAGTCTATAACACTATATTAAAAGGAATATGAATAATTGAATGATAATATTCGCTATATGTCTTGAAAGGGACACAGAATCTGACAAAACTTCCTCACGTTTGTCTGGAGAACAATGGCAATTTGAAATATCAATATAATTATTTCAATAAGCACATTAACAGAGAGAAATTTATTTTAAGAAATGAAATAATAATTTAAAAAACAAAACAGAAAAAATTAAAAGGAAAATAGGTAGGCCCTACTCAGTGTGTTGAATTTTTATCTACTAGCTCTGTACTCCATCAATAAACATGACAGAAAATTTTTCCAGCAGTTATTTCAAGATTCTGTAACCCAAATCCATATTATCATGTTGGGGAAATGTCCTGGTTTCAAGAAATTAAACGAGCCTTAATCATTTCAATTCACCAGTCTCTTATGATTTGTTCATATGATTTCACTAAGTAGTTTGATATGTTGTTTAAGAATATTCTGTTAAATAAGTAAGATTTACAAGAATTTATCTCCATCCCTGCAGGGATAATAGAACATTATAATAGTTCCCTCACAGAGAAAGCTCTCAACTTTTAGCTCCTTTTTTGTTAAATCTAAAAATCAACTACCTTTCTAGCAGTACGGACAAATCTATTCACAGTAGATCAAACAAAGGGGTAGAAAATGAAGTGGAAAAAGTCAGGGAGATTGGTAATGTTAGAGAGGACAATAAAATCTCCAGAAAGAGGATCTGAAGTTGGAAACCTCTGTACAGGCTGTTTCACAATAACTTGACAGGATGATGACACTTTTATAGATAATTTTGAGGTTTGACCTTAGTTTTATGTATCTTCTGCAATGCCCAGAATTTCAGGGCACTCTGCTGGAAAATAGAATATGATGTGCAGATAGGGGTTCTGGTATCTTCTCCTTCACCTACTCTCCTTTTCTTGGCTCAATCATGACACATAATATTTCTTAAAAGTCATAACCTTTCATAAAATTTATTTTGGAGGAATGATAATGGATCAGAGAAGATGTAAATATCGCAGAAGAGCCCCCTTTCAATCCCCATACCTACATGCATAAAAATCATCTTGGTGTTGACTGATGATTTCTTCTAAATATGACAGATCACGAATTTCTAGCTCATTTGTTTCTTTCTCTTTCATAGAAGATCTGATTATCGGCTATGAAATTTACCTAAATAAAGATTGTGTGTGGAGCAGATTTTACGCCTTTAATTACAAAGAAGAGTTAGTTAACGCTGCTGTACCAGCCGTCCCCTCTGTTGCACGCTGATTCCACACAGCCCTTTCAGAAAAAAGAGTGCCTACAAAATGGAACTGCAACAAGGAAGGCAAAGCTGGGAGGGGATCTGTTGTAAATGCCTAGCCTAGGTGCGTCTGTGGAGGTTTCTCTGGCAGGAATTTGAGCTTGCAGACTCCTCAGTTCAAGTGTGCTTGTTGGGAGATCCTGATTGCAAGCCTCGGTTTTTAGGTGAGCGGGTGGTTCATAATTTGGGGAGAAGAGGGTGCTGAGTTGCCTTGCCGTCAAGCCTTCTGACTGCAACAGTGGCAGGTCTGGCTCCAGTTCTGAGAAGAGAGAGGGGTTTTTGCCAAATTTTCTAACCCAAGTACCTGCATTGTTACATGCTTAGCTCTGACATGCAAATACTGACGCTCATACATATGTATGAATATGTCAGTGTCGGTCTTCAGCCGTGGATAGCTGTATGCTTGACTGGCATGTGTGTTGCTGATTACTTGATTCTTGGATTCCAATGATTTTTTGAGACAGCTGAAACCCCATTTTTTTGCATTTTGTTTATTTAGTGAAATAGCAAAAAAAAAAAAAAAAAAACAGAGAAGGCGAAGGTTGATTTAAGTTTGGGGGTTTGTTTTTTTTTAAGGGTTTTTTTTTCCTTTGGTTTTGGTGTTTTCTCTTAAGCTGTGTTTCAGCTTGCAGCAAGTGGTTGGCCACCCCTACCCTTCTGGTTCCTTGCTTTCTTTTACACTCTTCCAGAACATGTTTCATGCCTTCCCTCTTTCTTGTTTAGACTAAATTAGCCAATGAACAACCTGACCCAGCTGCTTAGCTGTTCCCTGATCTGCATTTTACTTCTTAATGAGCTCAGAGTGACAAGCTATTTAGGCTGCTTGTTCCAGCATCAGCTCTGACTCCATCTGTAACTTTAGTGCCACTTCTTTGTCAGCAATGCCAATTACAAATGTGTGCCTTTCTAATTTACAGCACTCTAGTTATAACGCCCACGCTGTGCTCCGTGTGTTCTCTCTTTGCTTCTACTGTTTGTAGTCACCTGAGCAGACCTTCAGATTGTCAGAGCAAGGGTCTGCTACATGGCTGGCATTGATCAGCTATCTATAGCACCACATACAATTTGGCACTGCATAGATCGTTTGCTCCCTTTCATCTGCCCTGAATTTGGAAAGCTCTGTCGGTTCACACGGGGTTCTACAAACCTGTCTGTGCGTTGATCCTTCTGTGAACTGGCAATCCTGGAGCAAATGTGTTCCCTTGCATATGATACTGCAATATGGGAAAAAGAATTACTTACTATGCATCTGTAGGGCTATATTATATTTTTCTTGGCCTCCTCTGTGTTCATCTGCAGAAAAATCTTAAATATGTTCCTCTTTTGCCTGTGAGCAATAACTAGTGCTTGATCCATTTCTTTGTATGTATTGTTAAAAACGCAGAACATCCTCAAGTCTCTGCTCAGGCAAATACAGTATCAGTAAGCAGTGTCCATTTCCACTGGTTTATAATACGGTTTACTGAGTAGCTGTAAAAACTGATCTGCTCTTTTCTGTTTCTGCTGCAGTTGGGTGTGCATTGCCTGTTGACCAGTTGGTGTTCTGAAGATTCATATCTAGAAAGATGTTTCAGGGAGCACTAAAAGAAAGAGTCTGTTTGGCTCCTTAGATTCTCATAGACACAGTTCTTCAGATTTAATAGCTGGTGTATTTTAAATTAACTAAAAGACATAACTTCTTCACATTATTCATAATCTACTTTTTGGTTTTAATTTCATCATGATTCTGTTGCTGTTCCAATTGGTGGCTGGATGTGAAAAGACCATTATTGTCTCTAGCCATGCCAGATGATATGAGAACACAGCCTTAGACTGACTGATTTCATCTGAAGATTCACTATGTGTGTTTTTTCCACTAAATTTTTTGCTCCCTGTTTGCACTATTTCTTAGTAACTGTGGAATACCCTCAATCATTGTAAGCAAGGAGGAATGAGGGAAATCCCAAGAAAAGCATCAGGTGGGACTTGGTGTATATCTGTTAAGTCAGGACAACAAGGTTCTGATAGTTACCAGGCTACACTTCTTTCATCAGATCCCATGTGGTGTTTTCAGCTGAAATGAGTGTGCGTCAGCCAAGGTACTCCTGAAATGATTGAGCTCTTTGTCTCCCATGGACAGTGGAAGTAGAATTTAGTTTTATGTGCAGAACAAAGAAGCAGTAGTGAGCAATATTTAGCATCTATTTCTCCATTATTATTTTGTCTTCAGAGGAAAAAGAATTGAGTCCTGAGATAAAATCGTTACTCACAGTGTAAAAGTGTTAAAACACGTGTGTTGCTCTCACATACATAACAGTCAGAAACTGTAAACCAGAATATCTTCTATCAGAAAGTTTATATCTTGAATCTGTAAAACTGTACAGGTAGGTTGCTGGGTTCAAATGGCCCCCAAAACAACACTGTGTATGGATTGATTTTGACCCATTTATGATCTGTCTCTAATAACTCTTCCATTAGTAGAAGATTTACTGAGTTTTTCGGGAGAACAAAACAACAATGAGCAAGCTGCTCAGCATTTAGATTTTACTGAACAGCTAATAACTAGACTATGCAGTTTGTTTAGATTATTTAAAATGTTACCAAATTTTCAAATTTTATTAGAAATTCTACTTCAAATGTTTTTGTAAAGGGCAAATATCATTGGGAAAAATCATAAAGGCTGACATATACAGTGAGCATGATGGAGATCTGAATATCGTATCTCATATTTTATATTAAACAAGCACAGAAAACATAAGTGATATTGGTGGCCAAACATGTGACCTTTAATTTTACATACTGGAGGATTCAGTTTGTTTATCGCTTTTTTAAAGATGTCTCAATAAAAGACCAGAAAAACTGTGAAAATTATGACCATAATTCAAAAATAATGCCATTAGAATTGGTAGGTTTGTCTCAGGAAATTAGATTTGCTTTTATTCTCCTGTTTTGAGTAACTCAAGTTCTTCTGAAAGGGAAGAATTACAAAGGTTTTAGTCTACTTTCCACGAGAGAGATTGTGTTCATGTCTGTAAGTGTCACATTGAAATAACTTCTTTTAAATTCTACTCATTTGTAAGAAGGATTCTGTCCTGTAAGGAGATCTTGTCTTTATCTTTTAAGTCTATTGCTAGTAAGAATTAAAGAATTTATTTTAGATACATTAATTTAACTGCAATAAGGAGATGTGATTCTGATCACATGACTTTTTGCTCCTTCTCCGTGTACTTTTTGTCTGTCTCTCCATGTTTTTTTGGGAAACATGCTTTGGGGACTGTCAGAAGAATGAGGTCTATGGATCATGTTATGGCCTGGCTATTCATCAGCTGGTACAACATCTATGGGGCACATTTTCTAGCTAGCACAATTTAGGGCAGTCCTGAGGTTGCTCAAAACAGCACTGGGGATGAACAGTCCCAAGAGGGACCCAAGAGTTAGGACTGTCTCTGTGACCACTTTTCACTACTGCACTGAGAGGACTTTAGCCAAGGCAAGAAAATCTGGCAAATGAAAAAATCTGGAATGTTATGAATGTGTTATTTTTAAATAGTCACTTTGTAAAATGTATAGAATCAAGATTTCCTTATTAATTTCCATTGATATTACATCAGCTGCAGAGCTATTTTGTTAAGACGGGCATTCTTTTAATTTTTCCTTTTCCTTTTTTTTTTGTAGATACATCTCTTTTTTTTCCATGTGGGCTAAACTAATACATCAATACATTTTAAGTTCAAAAATCTGCATGACAATATTTTAGTTTTACCTCCTGTATTACATAAGTCATTGAACTTCATCTTGTAATTTCTCCATTGAACCTTATAACTTGCAGCTGAGCTACAACATACCTTTTAAAAAGCTATCCAATATTGATTTAAGGACTCCCACTGAAAGGGAATCGGCTATGCCCCTCAGTAATTTACTCCAGTGATTAATTACCCTCAGTATTAATATTGTGCGTCTTATTTTCAATATCTCTCTTTTTTAATCCAACATTTTCAGTGGGAAAGGTAGGAGACTTTTTACACTGTTCTATGGAGAACTGCTCAGCACTAATCTATATGAAGCAAACATATTGTTACTCCTTTATTTCTCCTTTCCAGATGTAAAAATTCATCATTAACCTTATGAAGCTCATTGAGTGCTACAGACATACCCTGAAATAGGG
The DNA here is from genome assembly GCA_013400735.1 of Pomatostomus ruficeps. NCBI lineage: Eukaryota > Metazoa > Chordata > Aves > Passeriformes > Timaliidae > Pomatostomus > Pomatostomus ruficeps. The sequence goes on along the minus strand of VYZT01008419.1, from coordinate 6,723 downwards.
GCTCAAGTATGCTATAAGTCCATATCCTTGCCTCCCAATGAATGCCAGAGAAATACTTACTTTTACATGGGGTCTGGAGGGTGATCTGTTGTGTGTATCAGGGGAGCTAAGAATGCAGGTACACTTACTCCCTGGCCCATATTAAGTAACCTCAAGGAGGTAGAGGTTAAGTCCTTCCCCTAAGTGCATGTATGAAAATAAAGTGATTATACTGGTTAGTTTGCAGAGAACATAATTTTTCAGATAACGATTTTTCATATATTTTCATAGAAGTTAACGTGGTGATGGAGATGACTGGAGGGTGTCAGCCTTTCCTCTTAATTCTGAAATATAATTGCTAAAAGGAAACCAAAACCTTTGCTTATTTACAAGCTAAATTGATGCTGCAGGAATAGCCATTGGTTAAGAATTGGTTGCATTGCCTTCAGTGCAGACTAAAGTCTCCTGTTCACAAATTAAACAGTACCTTTGGTGTACATTTTTCTCTTCATTTCTTCATCTCCAAATGTGCTTTAGTCCTAACCTAGAGGGACCACCTGTGAGCGAGAGGGTAGTTTAGTCTCCATGCTTATTCACTCCTTGGTCTCTCTGCTGAGACTGTCAAGCCAAGAATGCCAATTAGTTCAGCATTAACAAGCCCCTTTATGTGTTCTATTGGGCCTAAGAATTGACAGCTTCAATTCTGAATTTCCTTGGTTATGTGGATTTATGTTAAATTCTTGTTTCTCATGAAAATGCTCTCAAGCCTCTAGTTGGGCTGTAACTGATTGTTTCAGAATTAAAAGTGGGTGCAAATGAAAATCTGGTCAGGTTACCCTTTGACTTGGATACACTATCAAAACTCATCTGTACAGATCTTGCTTAACTGTATTTACAGTGCTTCTCTGAAATAATTTTTTTCTGTCTAAAACTGTGAAAGGTCTTAGTTTTATATTGATGGACATGCATGTGCCTGATCCATGAGCAAAGAGTGGGATTTGAAACAAACCCTGTTCAGAAACAAATTTTGAAAAGGAAAATAATTTAAAATCCATGTCCTATATAAAGTGTCTAGTACATTTGGTTCAATGTTAGCCCATGCCTGCAAAAGTATTGCAAGTGCTGACTACTTATGAGCTACATAGGGTAGTTATGTTTTCTCCTGTGCTACCCCACATGCTTAGGAAGAGGTATGGGTAAACTCCAGAAAACCCTGCTACCTCACTTTTCATATTCATCATACCCTCTTAAAAGCCTCCATCGTGAGAACTGCATGAAAAAGAAAAAGAAAAAATTGGCAGTGATTAGGCTACTGTATTGCTGAGATCACAGCATGTCCCAGGATCCTGTATTTTCTCATTGCTTCCCTGTGCCAAGCCCTTCCATTGAGTTCTTTTGTTAGATGTAACAGGAGTGAAATTTTTGTTTGCATATGTTCTGACCCCTCTGAGGGTAAAATTTTGACATAGATCACCATGCTTCACAGTAACACCAGCATGCAAAAGTCTATAAGCACCTGCAAAAAAAAAAAAAAAAAAAAAAAAAAAAAAAAAAAAAAAAAAAAAAAAAAAGAAAGATAAAATCAGAGAGATTGTTTCTAGCTCTGTTTTTCCATTGGCTGTACAACAGTAGTCAGCATGCCTGAAAAATGTCTCCATGCATGTTGTTTATAGCTTTGTTGCATTAGTCAGCTTCCTTTAATAAATCAGATACAAGTTGTGACATGTTCTTAATTCGATCACTAATAACCTGCTCAAATTGCAAATCTATGTCAGCAGGTTGGTGTTGATTAAGTCATAGTCACTACTAACATATTGTTTTAAATGACTGATAAATTTTATTTGCTGCAGTGATAGACTGCCTGCTCCGTTGTGTTTGGTTGTGGGCTTGTGGGGGATTTTTGTTGTGGGGGGTTTTCTTGTGGTTTTTTTTTTTTTCTCTCCTTGTAAGCTTAGAGAAATGACACAAATGGCCCTGAGGTGGTCCTCTATGGGCCTTTATCTTCCCCTGTTTGCTGCAAAGAGAGCTGGTAGCCACTAGAGGGGAGGAGACTGCCGGCTTTACTGAGCGCTCCATGCTACAGCTTGAAGGTGCAGAGGCTGTCACCAGACTGGTTGCCCAACGAAATGGTTTAAAATATGTTATGAAGGTTAGTAAAAAAATAAAAATAAAATGTTTTTCCCTCGTGCCCCCACTTCCCTTAATGCGTTTGAAGTATTAACTGCTCAGCACATTGGCTCTCTTTGGAGGGTTGCTATCTCAGGTGATAACTGGGGGAGGGAAAAAAGCCTATGGTAACAAATATTTAAAATGTTACATCTGAAGGTAATGTGTTAAATCTTTCAAAGCAAATGTTTAATTTTCTATGCAAGAATGCTGGAAAATTAGGGTGTAATCTAGGAATAGCAATCATTTATTTCCTGTGTGAAATGAGAAGTTTTGATTTTATGTGTTCGAAGTTTCCAACCATTCTGTCCATTCCCCTCTTCCCCCCCCCCGAACTATTAATGCTGAAGAAATGTCTAAACTAGTAGAAAACTTAAGTATCATTCTTACAAACTTTTTGAAACATATAGTCTGTGTTATATGTAACCAAATCTAAGCCAGAATAGCAGAAATTCTCATTTTATCATCTGTAGAAGGATAAATATATATTTCTTTCTTTATATATACAGTTGACCTTTTTATTTTATTTTTTAAAACAGAGTAAAATTCTTGGTATTGTTAAAGAGCTATAATGTAGAACTGTAGCTTGTTACTCTTACTCTCCTGAGTGTAATTGCACTAAGATCATTCAGTTTCCATTTGGAAAGCCAGTGGCAATTACTGGAATACAATGTATCATGCATTTGCTCACTGGATATAAAACGTATATACTAATTCGCAATAAAATGTAACAGCTGTCAGTGCATTTTCTGCTCTGTTACTTCAATAAATTGGAACTCTGACTAGAAAATGGGAATATCGCATTTTTACACACTCCGTAATGTGTTTGCTTTTTGCAAATACAATTTATTTTTTTCATGACAAAAATTGTGGTTTGTTATTACTGCTAGTGGATAAATATTCTTATATCAGAATGAATTACACATGGTATCTGTAAAGAAGTAGTAATATTTTCTGCTTTTTATTGTAGCCTGTCTCCAGTAAACAAAATGCACTTAACCTACTTCTGTCATATATTGGGTATTTTTTTTTTTTTAACATTGCAATGGTTGAGGGACTGGGGGGAGTCTCTTTTACCATACCTTTGCAGGTATTTGGGTAATTGGTTAACATTTTATAGGAGATCGTTATTTCTGCCTTGAATTTTTTTTCATTTTTATAAACATATATAGAGATAAATAGTTCTGGAAGACAGTTATTAACCATGACTCCTCACATTATGAACTAGTGCGTCTGAGTTTTATTTAAGATAAAATGCCTGCACATTTGTGTAATTTTGTTACTTGAGGTCAGACTTTTCACAGATAATTAGCCTTTTACACACTGTGAAATCAACCTGCATTGGTTATTTGGCTAGACTCTTTGCTTCTGTTCTTTATTTCCCAGAAGGTTAACGTGCTGAAAATCTAGCTGCAAGCACATAGTACTGTCTCTTTGTGTTGCTAATTATCCCGTTGCATAATTATTAATATCAGGAGCAGGAAGAGGAAACAAGCACACCAAATAGTCATGAATGCTAGTGTTCTGGCAGGAAGCTAGTCCTGCATTAATAAAATGTGCCTGTGCCAATATCACAGAAGATAGGAGCGTTCCTTGTTAAGGATCATTTATTAACTGAGATCATCTTTTAGTTCGCCTTGGGGTAATGACTAATGTCAATGGCAAATTTCACAGTTGTCTAGAGAAATGAATTAAATTTGTAATAAAAAGCCCTTCGGCTTGTTGTACATGTTCATTTATTGGAGTAGTTGAACTAGGAGAACTGTAAGGCAACCAAGAACATTGGCTTAATTTTCCTTACATATAATAGTGACCTTTAGCTTCATATTGAAAAAGTTACCTATTATAGACTGGTAAATTAAATGAGAAGTTCCTCTAATGCAAAATAAACTAAGTGACTGAGCTAAGTTAAACGGCCCTTGAGCTTATGAGGTTTTTGGCAGAAACAAATTCTTTTTTTTTTGCTACGTCTGTTCTGCACCAGGCTTCTGAAGGTGGTTTGGTTTCTAATCAGTCAGATAAAACATTACAAAGTGGGATGCTAAGAAGTAGTCAGAAGCCCATCCTATAGGATATCAGGATGATTACAAACTTGGGATAGTACAGCAACATTTTTCACATTGCAAGTGGGGTTTTGTTTGAAAACTTAAATGTTCTTTATATGTCTTCTTTTATATAAAGTCAAAGCAACCTGCATCCATTAATAAAATGGATGTGTTTTATTTTAAATTTATGTGTGCATTAAAGAACAGAAGGAAGTCTTAAGATATTGTCACTGCAGAGAATAAATATGAAACATACTGGAAAATATTAAAATTTAAAGAGAAATGGCATGGACCACAGCACAGATGGAATGAGAATTAAAACAGTTCTCTGTTCCTAGGTCAAAGACAAGAGAGTTTTTGATTCTGGGGTATATATATTTTAGTTTTAGGAAAGATAATAAACCCTGTCCCACCACCAATTTAATACAGACTGTATCTAATGCTTAGTATGGTGGGTTTCTCTCTTTCAAAGAGACAAGACAAGAGAAAACACAAAAAAAGTGTGGGGAAAATCCCAGTAGACAGCAAGAGAAAAATACTGTAGCTGTTGAAAGAAAATGGAGGTGGGAATACTTTTACTTTGCCATCAAGACCTAGTAGGGCTCAGGATGTGCTTTTAGGGTGACTCCTCGAAATCATACCGCCGTGCTTGGAAAATGGTCAAAATCAATACAAGAGTGCTGTCTTACTCTGCATGTTTGTCAAAGTTCATGACAGAATTGCAACACCAATGTTTTCAAAATCACTTTGTGTTTGTATAAAATCTCCATTTAATTCTATGTAGTAGGTGTTTTTATGTGATCTGGTGCTGGAATCCTGTGTTTATTTCCATCAGGTTTAGTATGACAATCATCTAGCTTATTTGCTTTGAAGGTTCCTGAAGTTTTAAAAGTTTTGTAGATGTGAAATTTACTTTCTGCTCTATGCAACCATGTAAAATACCTTTTGGATGTCTCATAGATTTTGATGGATACTTTCCCCATAAAATGTTATTTAAAATATATTTTTGTGTGAATTAAAGGATTTTCTTACTATAACTGATTAGTCTGAAGAAAAAATTTGGAGTGACTAATAAAATCATGAAAATACAACTGTCAATATGAATTCTTAATGGCTCACAGTGCAAACCATAGGTCGTTGACAGAGATGCAGACATGAGAAGTTTTCACAGAATTTTGGCAACTCTTGTCTACAGTATTATTGTGTGACCAAGTCAAGAGTGAATTATTTCAAATGTAAAATTAGGCTGTGGAGGAAAGGTTATAGTCAAGTGTAATACCCAGAGATTGTAATGTATCCACAGGGAGTCAGTGTTGCTGGGGATCTTTTTTGCACCGTACGGTTAATGGACCCAGACTAGGGAGACAGAAAATAGGGAGTTAAATGCAGAGGTACAAAGCTGCTAATGGTTACTGTTTATTTTTTCTGACAGAGAAGGTCAGCTTTAATTTTGTATCTGTCACATGCCTGAATTCTAATGTATCATGTTAGCAGCTTTTAAGAATATTCCAGAGATGGTTACCAGAAGACAATGCAGAAATGAAGCATTCATAAGTGGGGGAGGGAAAGAGCAGTCTTACCTTGTCCTTTGGTGTAAATCATTGCTAAGTTTAGTGGGACAGCTATCTTGCTTTAAAGTCCAGACTAATATTTATTGCAGAGACAGGATGATAGCTAATTGAAGAAAAATTGTCAACTACATGGCTCTGAGTAAAATCTAAAAGTTTATCTTTTATTCCATTTTGAAATCCAGAAAAAATACTTGAGAATATCTTTTTCTTAAGCAGTAAAAAAGGGTTTTGTTTAGCTGTATGTAGTGAAATTGCATTTTCTCACTAGCAAGAATGTATAGTAGCAGGAGACTTTAATTTCAAAAAGGATCCTCTAAAATCCAGCCATTGAAAGTTGTGAATATGGTAAGCAAGCCCTGTGTTTTTAAAATAAGTATTCTAATGCCTGTTCAGAATGTGGGCATGGGCATGTATAAAAAGTATGGTTTACATAAAGTTTTCAGTATGTTGACTTAAGTGTTTTTTTGTTTGTTTTTTACGGAAAGAAGAAAAAAATATAATCAAAGCTAAAACTTGATCTGAGTGACAAAAAATTTCTAATCCTGGAGTTGATAAAGACAGTGATCATATACAGGTACTTATAAATTTCAATATGAGGTTCTATGAAGAAAACAAAGAAATTTTTTTATGTGTAAGGAAAAGGAGAGTAACTCATACATATTTTTTTTCTGCAACTTTTTTCTTTTCTAGGTGGTGTGTGACCAATGATATAAAACGTTTTAAAAAACTCAATGAAACAAATGTCCATGAAGCCAGAAATATGAAAGTGTGTAATTATTGTGCAATTAAATGAAATGGTTGAATATATATTTTCTTAAAATTCAAGTGCTGTTACCAGCATTTACAAAATTAATACCTGGAGTACCTGCAGCACATGTCAAAATGTTTCAGAAATTTTGGTGTGAGGAATATCTGAATTTTGGGCTATTGTTAAACAAGTTGGCCAAATATGGATTTAAGCA
>VYZT01008418.1:1499-36095 GCA_013400735.1 Pomatostomus ruficeps | reverse complement strand
AGAAAATCACCCCAGGACAGCCGGGCAGGACATTGACAGCCCAGTGGAATCAGCACAACCTTCCCAGATACAGAACATTTGCCTGAAACAGCAAATCCAGGGGCACTGCCCAGGGTCGCGGGGAGTTCTCCAGCAGGGTGGGATCCCCGTGGGATCGGCCGCTCCCCCTCCACTCCAGGGGTGCTGCTGCCTCAGGGACACCCCGAGCCTCCATGGCAGCCTGGGATCTCCCAGCCTCTCCGAAATCCCATAATGACATTTTTCGGGGTTTAATGACGCCTGCGGGGACGCGGTGTTGCTGGAGATTGATGGGATGGAGATCGGCGTTGGTGCCGAGTGGTGAGACGCTGAAGTTGTGTTCATGTTTTATAATCGCCCTGAGGAGGGGTTTGAGGCCCTGAGCCCATCCAAACGTGGCTGCGGTGTCCCAGCCCAGCTCTGAGAGGGGTTCACTGATTTGTTGAGGAGTTCATTGGTTTATTGAGGGTTCATTGATTAATTGAGTGTTTATTGATTTATTGAGGGTTTATTGATATATTGAGAATTCACCGATTTACGGAGGGTTCACTGATTTACTGAGAGTTCATTGATTTTTTGAGGGGTTCATTGGTTTATGGAGGGTTCACTGATTTATTGAGGATTCACTGCCCAGCCAAGTTTTCCAAGCCCCGGTGGGGCTCAGCCCTCTCAGGTTCCAGGGGCACATCCAGAGGGGCTGGAAGGGTCCATCTGACCCCATCAGCTGAGCTCGGGGTGAGGAACGGGACCCGGCCATGGCTGAGATAAATCCCGGTTCTGTCACTGTCACCTCCCAGGGCCGGGCCGGGCTCAGCCTCCCCTGCAGCCCCACAGCCTCCCTCTCGCCTGCCTGAATGTCACTGCCTGGGGTCAGTCACACCCTTTGGGGTCAGTCACACCCTTTGGGGTCAGTCACACCCCTTGGGGTCAGTCACACACATTTTGGGGTCAGTCACACCCTTTGGGGTCAGTCACACCCTTGGTGGGCAGTCACACACATTTTGGGGGCAGTCACACCCTTTGGGGTCAGTCACACTGTTTTTGGGGTCAGTCACACACATTTTGGGGTCAGTCACACTCTTTTTGGGGTCAGTCACACCCTTTGGGGTCAGTCACACTGTTTTTGGGGTCAGTCACACACATTTTGGGGTCAGTCACACTCTTTGGGGTTCAATCACACTGTTTTTGGGGTGAATGACACTCTTTTTGGGGTCAGTCACACTGTTTTATGGGTTCAGTCACACTCTTTTTGGGTTCCATCACACTCTTTTTGGAGACAGTCACACTGTTTTCGGGTTCAGTCACACTCTTTTGGGGATCAGTCACACTCTTTTTGGGTTCAATCACATCTCTGGAACCCTCAGCTGTTTCCCCCCGACCCTGGGCTCCCTTTGTCCCCCCCTGTGCCCCGTCACCCCCCAGCTGCAGGCACTCGGTGCCCTCTGACCTCCCTGCAGAAACCAATCCCCTCACTCAGATTTGTTGTTTCCTCTGAATTTTCACCAAAAACGGATGAGGTGCTGAAATAAATCCCAGCATTGCTGGGGATCAGTGGGAATTTCCCGGGTGTGCCAGCCTGGCTGGCTGAGGGTTGTTCCAGAGGCAAGGCCTGGATCCCAGCGCCTCTGGAATTCGGGAACTGAGGGACGCGGGCTCATCCCCTGCTGAGGGAGCGCCCTTGGCTCCGGTGGCAGCTGAGAAATTCCCACCCTGCAGCTTCTGCCCCCTCCGTTCCCCACCTGTAACGGTTTCCTGCTGATTTTTGGGGCTGTTTTGGTCAGTTTGAGAGTCCTTGCACTTCAATTATTTGATGTTTTCTCCTCTGTGTGTGTTTGTCCTTGCAAAGCCCAACCCAGCAGCTCTGTGGGTGCTCCCGGAGTAAAACCGATCCTAAATAAAACCCAAAGTGGAATTTTCACTCCATCAGTGAGACCAGACGGCGGCGGGAACACGAAAAACGTGACTTTTCCTGTGGTTGCCTTTCAGGGAATGAGAACAGCGAGGCCCTGCCCGAGTCCATCCCCTCGGCCCCGGGGACGCTGCCGCATTTCCTGGAGGAGCCGGACGATTCCTACATCATCAAGAGCAACCCCATCGTGCTGCGCTGCCGCGCCGTGCCCGCCATGCAGATCTTCTTCAAGTGCAACGGCGAGTGGGTGCACCAGAACGAGCACGTGGCCCACGAGAGCCTGGACGAGGCCACAGGTGAGCCCGGAGCCCTTCCCGGGCTGATCCCAGTGGGAATCCCAGCACGGAGCACGGCACGGAGCCCTGCAGGGAACGGGGGCTCCCTGTGCCAGTGGGGTCACTCGTAGCAGGGGCTGGAAATAGGGAAAGTTCACTTTTTATGGGATTCCTGTTGGGCTGGACCCTGGATCTCGCCGCCAGCCCCAGTTCCGATGGGATTCCTACTGGGTTGAAGCCTGTTGCCCCCAGTCCCAGTTTTTATGGGATTCCTGTTGGATTTCGCCCCCATCCCCACTTTTGATGGGATTCCTGCTGGGTTGGACCCTGGATCTTGCCACCAGCCCCAGTTCCTATGGGATTCCTGCTGGGTTGAACCCTGGGGTTTGTCCCTAGCCCCAGTTTTGATGGGATTCCTGCTGGGTTGAAGCCTGTTGCTCCCAGCCCCAGTTTTGATGGGATTCCTGCTGGATTTTGCCCCCAGCCCCAGTTTTGATGGGATTCCTGCTGGATTTTGCCCCCAGCCCCAGTTTTGATGGGATTCCTGCTGGATTTTGCCCCCAGCCCCAGCCAGGGGAGGAACTGGGGTGGGAATACCCTGAGCAGGAGAAATCCTCGGTGTTGAGCGCGTGTGGAAGAGAGGAGAGCTCGAAGGGAGAGATTCAGGAGCGATCAGGTTTTATCAGCCCCTCGGAGCAGCGCCTGGATCTTTTCTCATTCAGCAGCTCTTGATGAGCTCTGCAAACCAATCCAGGGCTGGGCTGCTCCTGCTCCCCCTCCCCAGCATTGCTAAGCAACCCCCAGCCTTGGCAGGAGCGCTCTGTGTACAACACCTTCTCCAGCAACACAAGAAATCCCTTTTTTAGAGGCAAAAATGCCATTTAAAAAGAAGTTGCACCTCCTAAAGTAGTGCTTGGCATTCTTCTCAAGTGACACATTCTGAAGAAATTTCACATTAGAGGGGTTTTTTTGTAAATGCTAATCTGAACGAGGTTTAATTTTTGCAGTTACCTTTACAGAAATAATTTAATAGGCATAACCTTTACTTCTGAAGGCATCGCCGAATCAATAGAGGAGAAATGTCGCCCCTAAAAGCTTTCCTTCCATATGGCTGCAGAAAATCTCTCCGTGAGTGCTGTAATTATGTTTTGCAAGCTTTGGGTTAATAACAGAATAAACCCGGGCTGGTGACACAAGGTGGGGTTTGGAATGACATCGGTGACGCTGAGCTCTGGGGCACGGAGCAGCAGGGCTGGGTGGAATGGTTGGGAATGGGTTGGGTTGGGAGAAACCTGGAAAAACAGCTCGTTCCACCTCCCCTGGCCAGGGAAATGCTGCGGGACCGGATTTACTCTGGGCTGGGCGGCCCCAAAGGTCTGGACTCCAAAACCCAGCGTGGTGCAGGCGGGGCAGGGTCCAGAGGGCCGGAAAGGTTCTCAGGGCATGGAAATGTCCAGAGAGGCAGCCCTGGATTCAGGAATTCTCTCACCATGATCCATGGCCATGGATTTGGGAATTCTCTCCCCTTGATCCATGGCCATGAATTCAGAATTTCTCTCACCAGGATCCATGGCCATGGATTAATTTAGGAATTCTTTCACTGTGATCCATGGCCATGAATTTGGGAATTCCCTCACCAGGATCCATGGCCATGAATTTGGGAATTCTCTCTCCATGGCCATGGATTTGGGAATTCTCTCACCAGGATCCATGGCCATTGGGAACTCTCCTCAGCCTCCAAGGAGCCGCAGCCTGTCAGGGTTTGGGATCAATGGGCACCCTGTGTGTCCTCAGCCCTGGGGCACAGCCAGGTCCTGCTGCCCAGGGGCTCCAGCTGGGAGCAGCTGCTCTGGGATTTCTGCCAAAAACGGGGCCTTTGGTTCACGGGGGCTCTGGAGCCTCACTGCCCTGGAAGGGTCTGTCCCTCCCCATCCTCCAGCTGCTCGGGCGGGATCACAGTTCTGAGCGGATGTGTGAAGTGGTGAAAGCAGCAGCCAGAGGGGCAGACGGAGGAGATTCGGGGCTGGATGAAGGGGACGTGTCCCAGCCCCTGTGTGAGGTCCTGCGGAGGGGCTGGAGCGGCGCTCAGGGGTGTTCCGGGGCAGGGACCCCCTCGGGTGTGCTCCGTGATGAGCACGGGGCCCAGTTTTTCAAGATTTTGGTTTTAGAGGGGAGGAATCAAAGCCTCAGCGTGGGCCAGGAGTGCCTGTGAGCCTGGGGAGCAGCAGCAGGACAGGAAGGGGCTGCAGGACAGGCGCTGCTGCCCAGGAGCGTCCGGAGCCTTCGCCGGGAGAGTCCCTGAGGTGTTTTTGCTGCTCTGCCGCTGCTTTTCCTGTTTATTCCCCAGCGTGGCAGAGCCGGGACTTTGTTCTCTCTGCGCTCTGCCTCATCAAGGCAGCGCTGAGCTCGTGGGTGCCGCTGCGATGGAAGTGCCGTAATTAGGGGCTGATTAATTACCCCGTGCGGCGTTTCCCTGCACCGGGCACCGGGCGGGTGCTCGGGGCTGGGGCTCGGCAGCGGCTCGGCCCCGCTCGCAGCCAGCGGAGTTTCCCTGTCGGATAACGGGAGGGATTACAGCAATAACTGCTGTCAGTGTTTTTCTCATTTAAACAAATAAAGCTGACAAATGCTGAGGTTCTCCGCAGCTCTGTTATGTTTCGTACACGGAGAGCAATTATTCATCTGCTGCCAGCGCCGGTCTGCCCGAGCGCAGATCGAGCACCCAGCAGTGCCGGCAGCCCATTAGCATCTCAGCACTTGATATTCCGCACGGCTCTACTGTAAAACAAAGGCTGATGGTTCTAATTTGCACGATAATTTAAAGGGTCGGACCCGCCGTGCTCGTTAGAGTTGTCCCAGTCACAGGTAAAGCGCTGCTCTTGTTTACGAGGTGCCGGGATTTGTTGGCGTGGGTTTTTCACCCGGTGCCCTCCCCCACGGACAGTTCTCCTGGTGAGTCTCGAGATGTGGCCGCTGAAACGTGGGGATGATGACAAACGCAGAATATTCCTCTCCTCCCCACAGGTTTGCCTTCTGTAGTTGTTTCTAAAACAAATGAAAATTGCTGCGCTTTGGCCATAAACAAAGCACAACTTCCCCCAAAGACCCTCCTGTTCTCCAGAGGTCCCGTCCGACCCCAGCAATTCTGAGATTCTGCAGTTTTGGATGCATTTATTTTGTCTATGGGTAAATTGGGAGGCCTTTAAAAGGACCTGAATTCCTACCTGGCCCATTCTGGAAACGCTGAGCTGCCAGCTTCCCCAAAGCGTGTGCTCTTTGTTTGCCCCATTAAATACGGGCTGATTTATGGATTAATTAAACGCCGTGTCAATGAAAGGAAGAGCGGGGCTGGAGAATATTCCGCCTTAATAAATCTGGAGCTGTAAATGCCTGAATTCACTGACGCCTGCTCAGAAATTTGCAGCACCCGGGAGCCAAGAAATGGTTTCAGTTTCTCCAAAATTCATCATCAAGCAACGACTTTTTTTGTTTGGTATCAAAATCCGGTCACTGTGAGTGCCCTGAGCAGCAGGGCTGTGCTGGGGGAGCCCCCACAGCTCTGATTCTCTTTGCTGCTTCCCCAAATCCCCAGAGGAGCTCAGGAGGGCAGGGAGCGGGGCCTGGGCAGGGATGGGGTGGGCACAGCTCTGGATGATCCAGGCAGGGTTTTCCCGGGAAGCTGCTCCCTGGAGGAGCTGCTGGGATCCCAAACCCTCCTCCAGAGCAGCCCCGCTCCGTCAGCAGCGCTCAGATCCTCTCCGAGGGAACTCCGTGTAGCTTCCCTCACCTCAGAGCTGCACTCAGCACTCTGCAGAAGGTTTCTGTGCCAGAATCCAGGGATTTCTGCCTGGCAGAGCCGGGATGTTCCGGTGGGGGGTGCATTTTCCTGGCAGGAGCTCTGGCAGAGCCGGCGGTTCCAGGGGCTGCCTTTGTTCCCCGGGGTTTGTTGTCACCGTGTCAGAGAATAAAGGGAGGCCTTGTAGACAGTTTTGTCAAAAACAGCATCGACACGGGTGAAACAAAGCACAAATAAAAGCAAGCGGGAAACCTGTGTTTGTTTGTTTGTTTGTTTGTGGCAGGGGGAATAAACGTCTGAGGGGCTGAAGGGATCCGTGCGACAGCCTGGGGAGCTGGCGAGGGTTTGTCCCTGCCTTTGGCTTTCGTTGTGAGCCAGGCTTAATGAAAAGAAGTCAAAATCCCCTTTGCCTGTTGCTGGAGAAGCGTCAGATGTTCTGTGATCCTGTATTTGGAGCTTGTCTGAGCTTCTCCTCCGTGGGGCACCCCAGTGACCCCCGGGCCCCCCGCGTGCCGAGGAGCCCACGCTGACTCCCCTCCCTCCGAGGAGTGCAGGCCCAGCTGTTAATGATGCCTGAGATTAAGTGGAAGCCAATTTTTATGGAGTTCAGGTTTAGAATTCTGGCTGCTTTATAAACTCTGCGGGCATGAAATACAGAGAGATTGGGTTTGCCTCCATTTCCAGTGAAGGGGAAATAACTGCCTTGGGACTGCACCGGAGCAGAGAGGAGGAAGAACAAGGCGTGAATGTTTTTTCTATTTTCATTTAATGTTTTTCTGACTCTTTCTAATGGTTCCCAGTGCCTCTGAACCCGGGTTTGGATTGGATTGCCTCTCCCAAGGCTGTCGTGTCGAGGTGGCTGCGGGTCTGGGGAATGTCCCGGGGGTGGAGCACAGAAGGTGTGGGAGGATTCTGGAGGGAGGAATTCTGGAATTTACCCCGGGCTCTGTCTGAGGGAAACGCTCCTGGCCTGAAGGGCCACAGTGCCCGACCTCCCATGCTTGAGGGAGGTTCCAAGGGCACAGAGAGGTCAGACCGAAGGACATTTTTGTTGTGCCTGAATTCCAGACAAACCTCCCGGCTGGAGGAGGTGCCGGAGGGAGGATTCGGAGGGAGGTGTCACAAACACCCCAGCGTCACTCTTGGAGCTCAGCGCTTCGTGGCCTGCTCAGTTTGCAGAATTTAATTAGCGGCAATACATTATTGTGCAATTAATTACAGCTTTGCCCTGATTGAAATGGTGTTGTTGATTAAAAGGACAGGGTTGGGTTCCCTCAGCCTCTCCCCCCTGCCCGGCCCTGCTGATTCTCTGCCTCTCCCCCTCAGGGCTGAAGGTCCGCGAGGTTTCCATCAACGTCACGAGGCAGCAGGTGGAGGATTTCCACGGGCCCGAGGATTACTGGTGCCAGTGCGTGGCCTGGAGCCACCTGGGCACCTCCAAGAGCAGGAAGGCGTCCGTGCGCATTGCCTGTGAGTAAATCTCGCTTTCCCAGGGGGCTGAGGGGTGGGAACGCCGCGTTTGGGGTTAAATACCAATGGGTGTAGTCAGGCACCTCTGTCCCTGCCAGCTCTCCCTGGGGGATCCTGCAGGAACATCCCAGAAAAAAATACAGAAATACCTTCCCTCCTTCCTCGGGATAACCCATCCCAAAGGAGCCGAGGTGGCCGTGGGGACCCCGGTGTCCCTGCAGGGCACTGAACAGGTCCTGGTGGGGACAATCGGTGGTGCTGCTGTCCCTGGGGGTGCCAGGGCAGGGGGGACGGTCCCCAGCCTCGGTGCGCCAGGCACAGCCTGAGCTGAGAGCTGCACACGGGGACATGGAAACGCACTGAGAGCCCCCCAGGCAGAGAGACAGCAAAGAGACAACCCCCAAACAGCCTGAGGAGCTGCTCCGAGCCTCTCCCTGTTCCTGGAATCAGATCTGGGATGTTCTCCTGACAGAACCAGGGCCTGGCACCGCCCCTGCCAGCGGAGAATTCAGGGAATTGCTGCCCCCAGTCTGTGGGGAACCTTTTTCCTTCAACCCCCAGCTCAGGTCTCCCCTTTCCACTCCTGGGAAAACCTGCAGAGGGCTGGAAGAAATGTCCCTGGGAGAGGAGACCTGCAAAGGGCTGGGAGAAATGTTCCAAAGGGCTGGGAGAAATGTTCCTGGGAGAGGAATTCTGAAAAGAGCTGGAGAAGTGTTCCTGGGAGAGGAAACCTGAGAAGGGCTGAGAGAAATGTTCCTTGGGAAAACCCGCAAAGGGCTGGGAGAAATGTCCCTGGGAGAGGGGGCAGGAGCTGAGGGAGGAGCTCTGAAGGGAGACTTTGCAGGTGGTGTCCCAGCAGCTCCTGACGAGTACAAAATGGTGTCTTTTAACAAGACAAACATTGAACGGGGTAAAATAAACATTTGTCAGAAGTAAAAGGAGAGTCAGTGTAAGAAAACCTTCATTTCATTAATGGCGGATTTTTTTTGTTGGCTGATTCAGTCTGAATGTCTAAATACGTGTAAATTCAATTTTTTATTTCACTGCATTAACTGTCATAACACTGAGCTAATAATTCCCCTGCACTGCCGAGCTGAAAGGACCTTTATCTGAATTGAATTTTTATTGACTTTTTTCCGCGCTGTGATTTCCCAGCCCCACAAAATGGCAATTTGAGCCGGGTTCAGAGCGAGCAGGAGCAGGAGGAGCCGCGTGCTGGGGCTGTTAAACCCCTCACTGTGGCACCAGCTCTTCTCCCCAGCGCCCCCGGGATCCCATTAACCCCACCCGGCACTGGAGAGGCTCTTCAGCTCAGCCTGGAGAGCTCTGCGGGTGCCTGGAGGCTTTGTCTGGGAGCCGAGCTCCTCTCTTCCTGTTCCTCCACTGATCCTGCTCAGGGCCGAGTGTTCTGAGGGGCAGAGCAGCAGTTCCGGAGGGCAGGGCTGGAGGGGCTCCGGGCCAGCCTGTCTGGGGACACCCCGGGGCTCGGATTTATTGCCTGGGAGGGTCAGGGATGGGCCCTGCAGGTCCAGGCTGTGGCAGAACCCAGAACGTTCTCACCACGCCGCTGCCATGGGCGCTGAGGAACTTTAATTTGTGACTTTATTTCACCCCCTTATTTCTGATTTTCCACTTAAATCCCGAAGTTTCTGAATTGTGAGTCAAGCCCACAGAGCTGCAGCAGTTTGTGTTTCTCTGAAGCAGCAGGTGGGTGTTCCTTCATGCCGGCGGGGAGGGCAGAGCAAGGGGATCCTGCTCCATTTGTCACCCTAATTAAAGGCATTTGTAGGCACAGGCGCGGCGCGGCTGGTAATGAACGCTCTTAAAGAGAGCGCTGGAAAAGAGATCGCTTATCTGGGGGGGAAATCAGCGTTAACCCAGAGTCAGGAAGAGGAGAATGCAGGCCCCGTGCGCAGCTGGCTCAGATGAGCCCTGACGCGTTTTGTAAAACGTCCGGGAGCGAAGGGGAGGCAGTGCCGGGCTCTGCCTCACCCGGCGAGGAAAGGAACGCAGGAAATCCCCTCCGAGGAGCCTGAGACAGCGGGGAGACAGCGAGTGCTCCCGACGGGACATCCTGGAGCAGGCAGGAGAATTCCGGAGGGTTTGCCTTCCTTCCAGAGCGAGGGAACTGCAGGAATTCCTGGGCGTGGCTGGGATCCCACGATCCCAGCTGGACCCAGCTCCCTCTGTGCCTGTTCAGCTCTGTCCGAGGTGCTGCAGCGACTCTGAGACGTTTCTTACCCCAATTATCGACCCTGAGACGTTTCTGACCCCAGTTATCGATTCTGAGATGTTTCTTACCCCCATTTATCAACTCAGAGACATTTCTTAGCCCGGTTATTGACTCTGAGGCATTTCTTACTCCCAGTTATTGACTCTGAAACTTTTCTCACCCCAATTATGGACTCTGAGACATTTTATACCCCAATTATCAACCCTGGGATGTTTCTTACACCCAGTTATCAACTCTGAGACGTTTCTTATCCCAATTATCGACTCTGAGATGTTTCTTACCCCAAATTATCAACTCTGAGACTTTTCTGCCCCCCAGCTGTCCCCCAGGTAGTGCTGTCCAGGCCGGGGCAGTTTGTCCCCAGCGTGGAGTTGCTCCCAGCCCCTTCCTGCCCCTCCCCGCAGCCGGCAGGGTGAGATCTGAGCAGAGCAGGTCACAGACCCTGCCCTGAGCACGGCACAGCCCAGCCAGGCCTGGAGTGGCTCCGTTCCCACAGCGCCCTCAGAATTCCACTCCAACTCCCCCATCTGGGGCAGCGGCGGCTCTGGAGATGGGATGGGTGCAGGGCTGGAACCCCGGGGCTGGGGATTCTGGCACAGACGGGTTTGGAGAGTGGGGAGATGGGACCACGGCTGGAGGTGATGGGATCCAGGGATCCAGGATCTCCCGGAGCTCTGGGCTGTCCGGAGCCGCTCCGGGAGCGGGAGGGAGGCTCAGCCCCAGAGCTCTGGGCTGTCTGGAGCCGCTCCAGGAGCGGGAGGGTGGCTCAGCCCTGGAGCTCTGGGCTGTCCGGAGCTGCTCCGGGAGGGAGGCGGGTGGCTCAGCCCCCGGAGCTCTGGGGCAGGAACACCAATGGTGATGAATTCCCGTGTCCAACCCTGCAGACCTGCGGAAGAACTTCGAGCAAGACCCCCAGGGCAAGGAGGTTCCCATCGAGGGGATGATTGTCCTGCACTGCCGGCCCCCCGAGGGCGTCCCCGCGGCCGAGGTGAGGTTTGGGATGGGCACGGGGGGCTCAAGGAAAGCTTTGGGATCCGGGAAGGACGGGAGGAGCGAAGGGCTCAGCTCCCGTGGGGTGCTGGAGGTGTTGGTCCCAGTGCTCTTCTCCCCCAGAACACCCAAAAATCATTGGAAAATGGGTCCAGGAGGGCTGGGAAATGCAATTTCTTTGTTAAATGTTGAATAGAAACCTGAGTTTATGCAACTGCATCCTTCGGGGGGAGGGAGGGGTTGGGAAGGTGCTGGAAACACGGCCACAAACGGCTTTGTTTTCTGGGATAAAATCCCAAAGACACTGAGAAACCCCAAGGATACTGAGAAATCCCAAAGACACTGAGAAATCCCAAGGATACTGAGAAATCCCAAGGATACTGAGAAACACAACAAATAGAGGAAAGGTTCTGGAGAAAATTTGGCAGAACCTTTGCAAAGACGGCACCAGATGCCCCCGAAGAGGAAATTACAATATGTGGCAGCTGTGTTTTTTTGGTTAAGCAACTTTTGCTTCGAATGTCTGAGTTTTTATTCACTAAGCTTTAAAAACACAGCTTTTTATCCAAATTCTGGCCTGTTTGCTGAGAAATCCTGGTTTTCAGACAGTTTTCAAGTCCTGTGCCTCCAAACCGAAGGCAGATTGTTGCCCGTTTTCCCAGGATTTACTTTTCTCTGTGAAAAATAAGACAAAGAAAAAGGCAAACCTAAAAATATTATGATAAATGGTTGCTGGGGAGAGAAAATCTGCTGCAAGCAATAATTTGGTGGGGTTTGGCTTCGCTTTAAAGAGGCTTTTTGTGCTGAGAGCTGGCTCTTAACGGGAAAACAACGGGGACGCCTTAAAATGGCAATAACCGGGCTGCTCTCGGGGGGAGAGGTTCTGAGCGGGTCCTGTTTAAAAATCTGCTGCAGGGGCTGTAAAAACCCAAGGGAATGTTGCATTTCTGATTGCAGGTCTCTCCAGCACCTTCTGGGGAATGAGAGCAGCTGGGTCTCTCAGGAGTTGGGGTTTTTCTGCCCCTTATCCATGGCTGGGGTTGGTGAGAACGGAAGGAAGAAAAGGAGCGAGGGAAAATAAACTCCAGAGAAATGTGGGGTTTTAGTTAACGAGAAGAGAACGGAGCAGATGTCCCTGGAAATAAAGAGGAGAAATGCAGAGACTCCATCAGTGAGGCAGAAGTGCTGAAGGAGAGGAAAATGAGGCCAAAATGGGCTCAGCGAGGGGCTGGGTTTGTGGCCAGGTTTCTGGGGTGCCTCGCTCTGTCACTCCAATTCCTCCTCAGCTCCGCGGCATTTTCACTCGTTACCGGGAAAATGGATGCTGCGTTTCAGGGAATTGCCAGAACTGGTGAACGTGTGCTCCAGAAAATGGATCTGTTTTGTAGACAAAGCCAATCTCCAAAGGTGGAGCGCCCCAAACATCCTCGGGCTCTTCGAGTTTTACTGAGAATTTGGGAGTTCTTTGAACTGGCAGCTTTACATCCCCCAATTAAACCGGGAGTCTGTCTTCTCTGGATGTCGGGAATTATGTCCAATGAAATCCTGACATTTTAATTGCTCGCTCCAGATAAAAATGGTGGAGTTCTCAACGAACCCTGATTTACTGCTGTTGACAGTAAAATTGTTATTGCTGCTAATAAAGCCGGTAAATCTCAACAGGTCGGGTTTGTTTCGGCCAATAAAACGTCCCATAAAGGCTCGGGCTAATTCGGGGCTCGTCAGGGTGGAGAGGCTGCTGGAAATAATTCAGTGTCTTTAGAAGTGGCTTAAACCAGTTACAGCAGCCCTGGCTGTGGGCTGGGGGGGTAAACCTGGGGAAATAATTCAGTGTCTTTAGCAGCTTTATTTCCAGGGGATAAACTGGGCTTTATTTCCGAGTTAAAGCCGGTCCTGTTGAACACAGGGCTGGGGAATCACGGAGCCAGCCAGGATCGTTCTGTGGGTGCTGAGCAGTGCTGAGCGCTTCAAACCCCAGCGCTGGCAAGGGATCCGCAGCTCTGATCCAAGAATTAATTTCATTAGAGCCTGGGAGCAGCCCGGGATGGAAACAAAAGGCTGGAAACAGCTCCGGACAAAGGAGCTCCTCTCGTGTTTGGTGAGATGCAAAGTGGGAGCTGCTGGGGCATTGCCGGGGTTTTTCAACCCAAAGGGAGCTGGGAACGAGGGGAAGGAGGCTCCAGCCCTGCCCTGCTCCGTGCCAGAGCCTCTCCCTTGGGAGGAGTTTGGGTATTCTGAGCGCAGAACTTCAGGAACATTGTTAGAGTTTTGTTATTCCGAGGGCAGAATTCCAGGAATGTTGTTGGAGTTTGGTTATTCCGAGGGCAGAATTCCAGGAATGTTGTTGGAGTTTGGTTATTCCGAGGGCAGAATTCCAGGAATGTTGTTGGAGTTTGATTATTTCGAGTGTAGAATTTCGGAGTTTGGTTATTCTGAGTGTAGGACTTCAGGAATGTCATTAGAGTTTGGTTATTCTGAGTGCAGAATTTCAGGAACACCATTGGAGTTTGGTTATTCCGAGGGCAGAATTCCAGGAATGTTGTTGGAGTTTGGTTATTCTGAGTGTGCAATTTCAGAGTTTGGTTATTCTAAGTACAGAACTTTGGGAACGCCGGTAGAGTTTGGTTATTCCGAGTGCAGAACTTCGGGAACGCTGTTTTCCCAAAACCCAAACTCATTCCCCGTGCTCTCCGCCGCCCCTCAGGAACCCTCTGACTGTTCTCTGCTGTTCAGATGCTTCACAACCAGAGTGAAACCCCAGTTCTGCCCCGTTTGTCACGGGAACCAGCCCTGTTATCAGGGACAGAATTATCCTCCCTGGAATGGTTTTTTCTGGAGCCTGGAGGTGCTGAAAGTCTCTTAAACCCAAGGCCAGAAGTGTTAAAAGTGAAGGTTCCTGGCCCACCCCGCAGTTTAATGTGACAATTCCTGTCATCAGCCCCGCGGATGTGAACACGGGGATATTTTCTAGTGCTGGCTGCCACAGTTTCCGTGGAATTACCTTGGAATTACCTCCCTGGGAGGGAGAACCTTTCTTTCCACTGTTCCTCTCCACGTTTCTGGTCACGGCTCTGGTGCTGTGGTGTCCCTGGCCAGAACCAAGTGGCTCCCAGCAGCTCCTGGTGCTTGTTAGGAGCTGTTTCATCCTCTCCTGGGGTGCTGATGGCTCCGTGTGCCCCCGGGGCCACCCCTGCTGTACCTTTGTGCAGGAAAAGGAATTTAACTGGGCACCACCACGGGGCTGCCCAGCTGTGGTGCCTCTCTGTGCTGATCCCATTATTCCAGCGTTTATTTGTGGGGCGGGACCGCGGGGACGGCACAGGGGTCACCCGGGGACCCAAAGCAGAGCTCCCAGGGAGGGTTTTCGGGGAGAATTCCTGCGATGGAGCTGTGCTGAGTGTCTGTTCTGCCATCTGCTCCAGAGGGAGAGAGGATTCCTCGCCTCCCGCAGCTCTGGGAACACCCAGATGAAGTTTGCTCCTGTGTGTGTTCATTCCTGCACCCAGCGAGTGTAAATCCAGGCGGGAGATGAGGATTGAGGGGCTGCAGCCACAGCGTGAGCGTGGCTGAAGTGGAGATGGCTCCAGACTCAGCTCGTGTGAAGGGATTTCCCAGCCAGGGGAGCTCGTGGGGCTCCTGCCTCTCGTTTTACCCCTTCAGAGAGTTCGGGTAACCCCAGGGAATGGTGAAACCCTTCTGAATCCAGGGCCAGGCCCTCCTTCCCAGGCACCGCATCCTGGAGCATCTGGATCTGCTCCTGCAGCTGCTGCTTGTCCTGGGCAGCTCTGGCCCAGCTGCCCTCAGCCTCTCTGCAGCCCCTGTGCCCAACCCTGGATTTATCTCTGCCACTGCAGCCCACCTTGGATTTACTTTTGCCCCTCCAGCCCACCCTGGATTCACTTCTGCCCCTACAACCCACCTTGGATTAATTCCTGTCCCCGTAGCCCATCCTGAATTTACTTTTGCCCCTGCAGGCCACCCTGGATTCATTTCTGCCCCTCCAGCCCACCCTGGATTTATTTCCACCCCTACAGCCTATCCTGGATTTACTTCTGCCCCTGCAGCTCACCCTGGACTTATTTCTGCCCCTACAGCCCATCGTGGATTTATTTCCAGCCCTCTAGCCCACCCTGGAATTATTTCTGCCCCTGTGCCCCTCCCTGGATTCATTTCTGCCCCTCCAGCCCACCCTGGATTTATTCCTGCCCCTGTAGCCCACCCTGGATTGATTTCCACCCCTCCAGCCCAGCCTGGAATTATTTCTGCCCCTGTGGCCCACCCTGGAATTATTTTTGCCCCTCCAGCCCACCCTGGATTTGTTTCTGCCCCTGCACTCTTTGCGAGCAGGTTTCCCATCTCCAGTTTACCTCTACACTTCAGGGAATGAGACTTTTCTGCACACCTCTGCTTCAGGAGGGTGTGGGCTTTGGGTGCATCACCACAGCAGTAAGAGAGGAAGAAAACCCAAACCCAGGCTGGAAAAGGCTTTTAAATCCTCTCCTCGTGCATTTACATAGCAAGCAGGGAGAGCTGGTGAGCAGCTGTACTCGCAGGCATCAGCACCCAACCCAAATAAATTCAGTTTTTATGAGTTAAGCATTGAAATGAAAAGGAAAATTCAGCATTTAAATAGAGCAGCTGAAAATCCCCTGCTGTGGCAAATGTTGATTCAAGGCTGGCAGAGTCTCTGCTGGCACGGGCGCCGTGGGACCGGAGCCATTCCCCATTCCTTCACCACTGACGGGAGCTGGCCCGGGCAGGAGTCAGCTCTGGGCTTCAGGCCCTCGGCAGCCCCTCCCCACGGAGATATTCATTAATTGTGTTTGTTAATTGGCCCGGGGTGTGCTCCTGAGGGACAGGGGACCCTCAGGGATCGGCCGAACTCCAGGGATGCAGTGGGGACCTGGCCCTGCGCCCCGGGCCTGACCGCATCCCTGGGGCCGTTTCACTCCCTGGGGCTCAGAGGAAATAATTCTGATTTTGTCATGGCTGGAAATGAGCAGGAAGGGCTGGAAATTCCCTCAGAAATGCGGATTGGAGAGCTGGGTCTGCCGAGCCCCAGGTCAGCGCTGCGGGTGAGGGGCTGTGTCCTCCAGGGTGACCCCGCTCACCGCCGGCGCTTTGGGGCATTTTGGGCAGGAATGCGGGAAGAGAAGAGAGGTTTCTGTGCTAAAGGGCATTGGGAAAGCTCCGTGCTGGGCAGGGACACAATCCCGGGGCCTTTCCAGCTCTCGCTCGGTGCCTGCCCTCCCCCGCTCCAGTACCGGGGAGAGAAACCCTCGCTCAGCCCAGACAGGTGCTTCGAGAGCACCGAGTTACGGGGTGAAACCTTCCTCACCCTGGGCTGTGCAGGTGTTCGGTGTTTGCTGGGCTCCAGGGTTTGCCGTGCTTGACGGGGGTGATGCCTGAGCAGAGGCTGCCCAGAGCAGGGGCCAGACAGGATTGAGAGAATAAAATGGGGATTTATTGCAGGGCCTTCAACAGGGACACCTCGGGCAGGCAGAGCCTCTCTGGGAGAGGCCACAGCCAAGCTGGAGCCCGGGGCACGAGTTTGCTGCACTTGGATCAGTTTGGATCCATTCCCAGCTCAGGGTTCATTCTCCAGTGCCAATTGCAGGGGATGATGGAATTGAGCCCAAGTCTGTCCCCCCTTTGAGAGGCTCCGTTTCCATCTTTGGGGGCCTGGGCCAACGAGGTGTCCTTGAGTGCAGCCTGGAGAGGATTTGTTGTGTCTGAGCAGGATGGGAGAACAGGAGCTCCCAGCCCGTGGGGAGTGGGAGAGTTCCACACTAAAGCAGGGCAGGGGCTGGGAAATATCAAAGCTGAATTTCAGGGCATCATTCTCCCTTTAACTTCAGCTGCTGCTCCCTCATGGCAGCAAAACCCTTGGAAGTCACCCCAAGAGGGGAACTCCTGCAAATGGTCACACTTTGCTCTTTACTCCTCCCAGCTGAGCAAAAATGTGTCTTCCTTCATCTCAGAACTAAAAAAAGAACCAGTGCTCCTGCAGGAGGAAAAAAGGATGTCTTCCACCTCAGTGACAAATGTGGTTTCACTTCTGGTGGGGAAAGAAAAAGAGAAATTCCAAGCAACCTCTGGGATCACATTTCCAAGAGGATTTGTTGTGTCTGAGCAGGATGGGAGAACAGGAGTTAACAGACTATATGGAGTGTGAGAGTTCCACACTGAAGCAGCGCAGGGGCTGGGAAATATCAAAGCTGAATCTTCAGGCATCAGGGGCTGTGTGAGTTTGGGTTATTTCCCTGCGTCACTCCCACAGCTGCTCCTCACGGGGCTCTCCCAGCCCCGAGCAGCCTCACGCTGCTGCTTTGAGGTGACCTTTGGGGCATCCTCACCCCAGAGCCCGGCACAGAACGCCCGCTGTGTTCAGCTCTGGGCCCCGAGCGTGGCTGACAAAGGGCTCCGTTCAGCCTGGGGGGTGTCAGGGGGACACTGGGGCCAGCAGGGCCCAGCTGAGCCCGTTTTGAGCAGTGGGGGAGCCCCAGCAGCGCTCAGAGCTCAGAGCTCGCTCTGTTTGCTCCCTGAGGCCTCCCCCGCGCTCATCCCAGCCCTGGTCAGGTTTATCAAGGGGTGGTTGTGCAGCCCTGCCCGGGGTCAGCCCGGCAGGGACATCCCGGGGGCACCCAGCCAGGGCACGGATGGCGTTTGCTTCCTGTTCATGGAATTCCGGCCTTTCCACAGGCACTGCCCCGTTCTGCACAGCACAACACAGAATCAGAGCTTTTGTTTCTTCCCTCACACATCTGCTCAAGAGAATTGCATGGCGTTCTTTCCTTATCTTCTCAGCTGACCTTTTAGTCTGCCTTTAAATGGGTTTTCTTCATAGGAGAAATAGGTTTTTGTGCTCTCTTCAGTTTCTTGAGACTCTTCCATCATTGGGGTGGGGGAGAAGACAAAAAAAAGAAAAAGACTGGAGCGGTGTTTGGCCCTTGGTTCCAGGTGAGAAGGGTCTGGGGCGCTCCCACATTGGGGGAATTTCTGTAACCCTTCCCTCGCAGGGTCCCAGGGAGCCTTGCAGGAGTTCTCACCCAAGGCAGCCGCTGAGGCCACCCCGCTGCTTCTCAGCGCTCTCAGCTTTCAATCACCCCCAAGTGCAGTGGAGAAGGAGGCTGTGAGCTCCTAAAGGGGCACAAATCCCTCACCCAGAGAAATCCCCGCTGTCCGTGCTGTTCCGGGTCCCCGCCCTGCCCGTGAGGGGTGCAGAGCTGCTCATTCCCATTCCTGATGGTCCAAAGCGGCCTTGGAGGGATTCCACACCTCAGTGCTGGTGGGCTGCTCACCCCAAATACCCCTGGGGCTCGCTGCTCACCCCAAACACCCCTCAGTGCTGGCAGGGTGCTCACCCCAAACACCCTTTGGGCTCGCTGCTCACCCCAAACACCCCTCAGTGCTGGTGGGCTGCTCACCCCAAACACCCCTCAGTGCTGGTGGGCTGCTCACGCCAAACACCACTCCGGCTTGCTGCTCACCCCAAACACCCCTTGGGCAGGGTGCTCACCACAAACACCCCTCAGTGCTGGTGGGCTGCTCACCCCAAATACCCCTGGGGCTCGCTGCTCACCCCAAACACCCCTCAGTGCTGGCAGGGTGCTCACCCCAAACACCCCTGGGGCTCGCTGCTCCCCCCAAACACCCCTCAGTGCTGGTGGGCTGCTCACCCCAAACACCTCTCAGTGCTGGCAGGGTGCTCACCCCAAACACCCCTCGGGCTCCCCGTGCTCTGCCAGGGGGGTTTTCCTCTCTCTGAGACATCAGGGCTGAGCTGGGGCCGGTGACACGAGCGTCTCCTCTGGAGCGAGGGACAGGGACAGCTCCGTTCTGTCACCCCGGCAGCTCGGGAGGAACCAGGGTGACAGACAGGTCCTGCAGCAGGCAGCAAGCACAATAAATGTCACCCTGTCACCCTCCTCGCTGCCTCCCTGGCGGTAATTCCTCCCCGCCGCCTGCTGCTCCCAGCCTGCGGGCTGTTGTCAAAGCACGGCTGAGCTGTAACCTGGAAAATCCTTGGTCAACACCCATTTAATGAAGTTTAGGATAATCTCTGGTCTGTGCGTTCGACTTTATTAGTGCCTCAGAGTGTAAAACATTAATTCTTTTTGGTACAGGAGCAAAAAAAAAAAAAAAAAAAAAGGGCTTTAGGAGNAAAAAAAAAAAAAAAGTGCTTTAGGAGCTGGTAATCCCTCAGCCGGGTGTCTGGGGGCTGGGGGATGTCACTGCTGCCTCCTCCAGCAGTGACAAATGGACTTTGGATTTCTCAGCTGTCAGGGCTTGTTCCTGTCTCGTTCAGTGGGCTTGAAAATCGGGTTTCTCAATGTTTCCTCAACTGGACAGTGAGCTGCCATTTCCTGTGCTGGAGTGAAGCTGCAGACGCTGTTTGTGTCAGCTCCTCGAGGCCTGGGCTGGGTGTGAAAATGGGAACATCTCAAATCTGCAGGTGTGAGACGGAGAGTGCCCGAGATGGGGCTGAAGCTGCCCCAGGGTGGGGGTGTCACAAATTCTGCCACCCCTGCTCTGTCCTGTCCCTCGGAAATGTCGCACCCTGGGTGTTAAAGAGCTCCCTGATGCTGGAGATGGACGTTTGCAAACCTCAGGCTCTCAGATAAACAACCCAACCCCACCCTCCAGTTCCTGGGCTCTGCTCATCCTCACCTGAGTGCTGCTGAGCCCTGCAGGGAGCGGCTGCGGAGCCAATTCCCTCCCGAAAAGAGTCAATTCCCTCCCAAAAAGAGTCAATTCCCTCCCGAAAAGAGCCAATTCCCTCCCGAAAAGAGTCAATTCCCTCCCGAAAAGAGTCAATTCCCTCCCGAAAAGAGTCAATTCCCACCCGAAAAGAGTCAATGCCCACCTGAAAAGAGTCAATGCCCACCTGAAAAGAGTCAATGCTCACCCGAAAAGAGTCAATTCCCACCCCAAAACGCCCGGATGGAGAGGGGGAGCCACAGCCAAGCCCAGTGCGAGGCACGAGGCGCAACCTGAGCTTAAAATTCACCCTGAATCCCTTTCTGGTGAATCAACCCTCGGGCTGAACCCGAGGAGCTCCCGTTTGAGCAGCAGCAGGCACTCGCAGCTCTCCCTGCACCTCCTGCCTGCCGCGCCTCTGCTGGAATTCTCACCAGTTCCAGGTTCTTGTTGTTTGCGTGATTTTTGTTTTGGGTTTGGGTTTCTTTTGTAATAAAAGGGCAGCTGTTGTGCTAAACGATTACTGATAGTTTACTGTTACTGAACTGTTACTGCTGAGTGCTCTGCAGAGGTTTGTGGAATACTCTAAAATATCTTTATCACGTAATATATGCATATATTTAAGATTTAAACGTGCTGTATCCAGCGCTGCTTTTTCAAATGTTTAACACAGATTTTGACATTTTAATGGAGTTCTGTAGATGTTCCCAGGAATATCTGCCTCAGTTCCGAGGGTTTATTTACCACCGGGGCTTTTAATGGAAATGTAAAATCATTTCTCTTCTGGGCAGCACATATTCCACTGCAAGCACATCAACAAAACGTGAAACCCACATAAAACTCAAAAGCTGCGAGGATTCCAAAAGCAGCGAGAGCCGGTTTTACACGGGTTTGTGGATTGCTGGGGCCAGCACGCTCGCACTGGGGCAGGATGTGGCCGATAACGGGGCTGGGGTGACACACGGCGGAGGAGCAGGCTCGGGGTCACAGCCTGGCCTGAGCACGGCGAGCATGGCAGGACTGCTCAGTCCAACAGCCTGAAATGAATTGTGCAGGTGTGCCCGGAGCTGGGCTCTGCAGCAGCAGCATTCTCTTTCCTTTGAAGGGAGATCAGCTGCAAGCACAATAAATAAATGTGGGATAAATAATAATAAATATATAAATAAATATTAAAAAATATATATAANTGTGCCCAGAGCTGGGCTCTGCAGCAGCAGCGTTTGCTTTCCTTTGAAGGGAGATTGGCTGCAATAAATAAATGTGGGATAAATAATAATAAAATTTAAAAATAAATAAATTAATATATAAAATAAATATGTAAATAAACCAATGTGGCAGGACTGCTCAGTCCAACAGCCTGCATTTGTCCCGCTGTGCCCAGAGCTGGGCTCTGCAGCAGCAGTGTTCACTTTCCTTTAAGGGAGATTCGCTACAAGCACAATAAATAAATGTGTTTCATTCCCCACTGGAGATATTTCACTCCCAGGACCCGGGTATGTGCAGTGTCTCATTTGTTACCAAGCTGGTATTTAGATTGAGATTTTCAGCTGCTTTTAAGAGCAAACTCCAAATTTTCATTGTTTCCCGTCCGGCAAAGAGTGAAATCTGTCACAGCTCGTACAGGCCACGCTGCTCTGGGCTGATTTTACAGCGAGGGGGTCTGGTGACATGTCAGGCTCTTCATTCTGTAAAACCTGGGCTCAGTTAAAGCTGCTTCGTTTGTTATGGACAGCACAGAACCAGACCCCAGCTTCCATTTATTTCCATTTATTATTAGTTCCATTTATTTTATGTGCTGTTCCATGTTTGGCCACACCTCGCCCTTCCTCCTTGCTGCCCTGGGTACTCTCGTTCTGTGATTTCCTCTGGCTCGGGGCACTCGGGGTGCCTGGAGCCCCTGTGCTCCCCAGGAGCGCTCAGGGCTCTGGGACAGAACTGCTCCCTCAGCCTGGGGCTGCTCCAGCCCTTCCCTCCCATCCCTGGGCCTGGAGCTGCTCCAGTGCCACCCCAACCCTGCCAGACACTCCGGGCTCTGCCTTGTCCAGCCACTGCCCTGAGCTCTGCCACTCCCTTTGTCCCCTCTGTCCCTGCACCACTCATCCCAACCCTGCCGGACACCCCTGCCCTGTCTGGCAGCTGCCCTGAGCTCTGCCCCTCCGTGTGTCCCCCCTGTCCCTGGGATTGCTCCAGTGCCACGCCAGCCCTGCCCGACACTCCGGATGCTCCCCTGTCGGGCCGCTGCCTTGAGTTCTGCCTCTCCAATTGTCCCCCCTGTTCCTGGGACTGCTCCAGTGCCACCCCAACCCTGCCAGACACTCTGGACGCTCCCTGTCCAGCCTCTGCCCTGAGCTCTGCCACTCCGTTTGTCCCCCCCGTCCCTGCACCACTCACCCCAATCAGCACTTCCAGCCCTGCTCCCGTGCTCTCAGCAGCACGTCCAAGTGCCTCTCCTGCTGCGTTTGTCCATTTTGCCGCACTTCAGTCCCTGCAATCCCCCCTCGGGCGCTGCGGCCACAGCGAGGGGCTGCGCTCCCCGTCAGGCAGGCAGGGCAGCTGCGGACAGAGTTTTCTTCCAGCAGAAAAATGTTTGTTTTCCTTCTGAGATTTGGCTGGTTGTGAATAAATCAATACAGCCAGGAGGCAGCGAGGTCATGAAATAGAAATGCTGGAGCAAAGCACTTCTGAATTAGATTGCTAAGCTGCAAAGAAGAAAGAAGGGAGATAACTTTGTAGTTCCCCTGAATAGATAATTCCTTTTTATACAGACATGTGCTCTGGGGCTCCTCTGGGTTTGATGTGCTGCTGTGCAGTGGGGTCTGTTTTCTCTGGCCCTGGTTTCAGAAATGTTGTTAATTTTGAATGCTTGAACATGAAAGGATGAGCTGTGAGACTTTATCATTGTGTTTATAGTCATGGGGCTGATTGTGGGGGAATCACCAGGGACCGGGGGGCTCACAGGGAGGGAGGGGGCGACTGAACAAGCTGGGGGCCCCAGCGATGACTCCGAACTCGGAGTGCGGTGACTCTGAACTGCTCTGACGGTGTAGGGAATGTTCAGCCTCTGGGGACAGAGAGCAGCACCTTTTGTAATTGTGAATGAAAAGGGAGAGCAGGAAGTTGTGAATCTCTGCCTGTTGCATTTGGTCACAGTTGTGTTTCTGTGGAGTTTGGGTTTAAATACCCCACTGGGTGCAAAAAGATGATTCTTTAATGACTCCAAAGGGTGTTCCAGGATCCTTCAGGTCCCTCCCAGCCCCGGCCGCTCTGTGACTCCTGCACGATCTCCCAGTGACATCCTTGAATTGATCCCCTCAGAACAAAAAGGAGAAACATCAGGTATCAGTGATCCCCAGCACTGTGAGAACAGTGAAATTACAGCCTTGGAAGGATTTGGTTTCAATTACCCAAAGCTTCCTGTGATGATTTCCTTATCTCAGAGCGTTTCCTGTATAAATGTGGTGCTGCCTGTCAGGACACCACGTTAGCAAAGCCCCGCGAACCTCATCAGCAGCAGCAGCCTTATCTGGGAAGGGTTTGTCGGCGTCAGCAGCACTTTAATCACTGCCCAAACGTCTGTGCAGGGAGAGCAAGGAAAGCCTCCCTGACCCAGGGCTCACACAGAGCGTGCACAGCACAGCCTGGAACGAAATCCATGGATTTCTCTGTCCTTCAGTCTGGAGTTATTTCGGAAAACAGGAGCTGAGGCTCAGCCGCTCCCCTGCACTGCTGAGCTCTGTAGGGACCAGGGTGTGAGCTGCAGCAGGATCAGGGATTTCTGCTCACCACAAACAGCTGAGGTCAGGCCGTGTGTGTGCTCTGTCCCCCTGGGAAACTCCCACTCCAGCCCCCAGTGACCTCTGGGGTTATTAATGCTCATTTGTTCATCGTTTGTGCACGGAGATAAAAAGCAGTGCTCGGGCTAATGGCAGACACTTACTCCTCCAAAAATAGGGATGAGGATGAACTTGTTTGGGATCCGATGATGTCTTCACCAAGCAGACAAGGTACCATTAGCAGCAGCATTTTTAGCAGTGGCTCTTTATCCCAGCGATCCAAAATAGCCCGGCTGAGTCAGCTGCTTGCCCACCTCTACCTCCAGAAATTGATGCACACGTCCAGGCTGTCACCTCTCCCTTTGCACTGATTGCAAATCATATTTTAATTGCATTTCCACTCACCCCCGCCCGTGCTGGCCCGTGTTCCCTCCCCTGGATCCGCCATCAGAGTTGTTCGCTGGGATTTCGAAGCTTAGAGGGGGAGTGCGGCCCGCCGTGGCTGCAGGTGAGGATTTCTCCCCTTGCCGGCAGAGGTTTGTGCAGGTGACCTCCCGAATTCTCACTGTGCCCACAGGCACTGCGAGATGGGTATTAAATCCAGTTGTAATCTCAAGCAAGATCACCAAAAAGAGCCCAAAATTCAGTCCCAGGTCTCGGGATGTTTGAATCTCCACTGGAGCGAGTGGTGAGGGACTCTCCGTGGCTGAGCTGGGATGAGCTTTGTTTTTGACACAGAAGGGTTCTGCAGCTCCCATAATCTGCCCAGGCTGGGGGGTGTTGAGCTGATTTTACCCTGATAAAGCCGTAAGCGGGTCTGTGATAATTGCTTTCTGTAATTGGAAGGAATTGGTGATGATGCTAATTGGGCTGCTGCCACCCAGCACGGAGGGGCCGCGTTAATCCCTCCCTGCCCTTGGAAACCAAGGCAGGGGGGTTGATTCTGAGCAGATTGGATTTCAGGGGGAGAAAAACCAGATCTATCCCTACAAACCCACAGCTTTTAGAGCAGGTTTAAAGTCTGGTCCAGGATCATCAGAATAATTCTTAAGAAGAAAAGGATTTGATTCTGTTACAAGCAACGCTGAGACCTCCACTGCTGCCCCTGAAGGGAATTAAACACTGGGGAGTTTGGGGTTTGCCCTTCAGACTCTGACTTCAGCCCCCACGGCCCCTTCCAGGGCAGAGACCTCGGGGCTGCTTTGCTGCCTTTACTCTCCCTGGCTGCTCTTTGAGTGTTTGTGTGGGGGCTGCATTCTCCAAAGGTTACATCCCTGCCAGTCACAAACATCTTTTGTCATCACGACTCCTTTCGATGTATTTTTATCCCATAAATCCACCCCTGGGTTCCCCATCTCTGAAAGGCTCCGTCTGCTGAGGCAGAGCAGGGCCTGGCTTTGGATGAACCGGGTTTTCTGCAGAGGAGGGGGGGCTGGAACAAGGGGAGCACTGGCAGCGCCATCCTCCCTCTCAAATCAGGGTTTGATCTCACGTCCCGGCACTCTGCTGTTTATGTTCCGTCTGTTTAATGTTCTCCCTTTGCTGGGATCATCATTCTTTTAAATGCTCTGCTTTAATGTAAATGTTTTAATGTTTTCTGTTCTCCAAACCCCGCGTTCCCACGCTCAGCAAACAGAGGATCGGCGCGTGCTCCCTCCCGGAGCAGCCCCGAGCGTGAGGGGAACAGGAACGGGGACCCTGAACCCCCCTCACCACCCCAAAAATCTCCTGACCCGAGGAGAGCCACAATTTACAAACACACTGGTGAAATAATGGACTCGGGGAGCGCTGGCCGCGCCTGTCATTTCTCTGCCCATTTCACTGCACATAAAGTGGGTTCACCATCGAACTCCTGTCACTTGATTTATGCCCGTGCGGCTGCTCCATCATTTCAATTGAATTCCTAATTTCTTTGCTGAAACCCCCTCAGATAATTAGTACTAAGGTTAACTGCGAGAAGGGGAACTGAATAGCAGAGGGATTAGCTGGTTGTGCTGTGTCTTAGACTGCAGGGAAAGGGAACACACTCGGAGGGATGCTGCTGGGGAAGGGTTTGGCACGGCTGGGAAAGGTTTAGAATGACCAGAACACACTCCAGGGGACATTTTATAGGGAAGGGTTTGGGATGGCCGGAACACCCTCCAGGGGATATTTTCCAGGGAAGAGTTTGGGGCTGGAACACCCTCCAGGGGATATTTTCCAGGGAAGAGTTTGGGGCTGGAACACCCTCCAGGGGATATTTTATAGGGAAGGGTTTGGGATGGCTGGAACACACTCCAGGGGATATTTTATAGGGAAGGGTTTGGCATGGCCAGAACACCCTCCAGGGGATATTTTATAGGGAAGGGTTTGGGATGGTCAGAACACACTCCAGGGGATATTGTCCAGGGAAGAGTTTGGGATGGTCAGAACACACTCCAGGGGATATTGTCCAGGGAAGAGTTTGGGATGGCTGGAACACACTCCAGGGGATATTTTATAGGGAAGAGTGTGGGGCTGGAACACACTCCAGGGGATATTTTATGGGTTTGGCATGATCAGAACCCACTCCAGGGGATATGTTATAGGGAAGGATTTGGCATGGCCAGAAAAGGTTTGGTATGCCTGGAACACACTCCAAGAAATGCTGTTCAGAGAAGGGTTTGGCATGGCCAGAACACACTCCAAGGGATATTTTATAGGTCTGGCATGATCAGAACACACTCCAGGGATATTGTCCAGGGAAGGGTTTGGAGCCGGAACACACTCCAAGGAATTCTGTCCAGGAAAAGGTTTGGCATGGCCAGAACACACTCCAAGAAATGCTGTCCAGGGAAGGGTTTGGCATGGCTGGAATATACTCCGGAGGATATTTTCTCGGGAAAGGTTTGACATGGCTGGAACACACTCCAAGGAATTCTGTCCAGGGAAGGGTTTGGGATGGTCAGAACACAGTCCAGAGGATATTTTATAGGGAAGGGTTTGGGATGGTCAGAACACAGTCCAGAGGATATTTTATAGGGAAGGGTTTGGGATGGTCAGAACACAGTCCAGAGGATATTTTATAGGGAAGGGTTTGGGATGGTCAGAACACAGTCCAGAGGATATTTTATAGGGAAGGGTTTGGGATGGTCAGAACACAGTCCAGAGGATATTTTATAGGGAAGGGTTTGGGATGGTCAGAACACAGTCCAGAGGATATTTTATAGAGAAGGGTTTGGATGATCAGAACACACTCCAGGGATGTTCTCCAGGGAAGGGTTTGGATGATCAGAACACACTCCAGGGATGCTCTCCAGGGAAGGGTTTGGGATGGTCAGAACACACTCCAGAGGATATTTTATAGGGAAGGGTTTGGATGATCAGCACACACTCCAGGGATGCTCTCCAGGGAGGGGTTTGGATGATCAGAACACACTCCAGGGACGCTCTCCAGAGAAGGGTCTGGCACAGCCGGCTTTAGCGTGGCTGCTTGGTCCCTGCTCCCGAGCTGTGCCCAGGCTCCTGCAGGCACAGGGGAGGTGTCTGGCTGGATGCAGGAGGACAGAGAGGTGGCAGAGGGATCACAGAGCTGGAATCTTGTCCCCGTTCTCCGTGTGAGACGTGTGAGGCTGCACCTCGTGCTCAGGGAGCTCCTCTGTGCACAGCTGTGTCAAACAAGGATTTAATTCCACAGCCACCGGGGAGGATGAGGCGCCCCGGAGCTGGAGCCTTTTCCAGGTGGGTTTCCAGCCCTTGGCCGGGATGTGCAGGGTTGGATCTGGCCCAGCAAAGCCGGGAGTGCTGCTGTGGAGGGGAATCTGCTGCCTGGCACCGAACGTAATTGGCTTTGATGGTCAGTGTTTGCAGATTTGTTTAGGAACTGGAAAATGTACAAATTGCAGCCCATCTGCGCCGAGCTGAGTGCTAATGAATGCCTGCAGCTACCGCGGCCATAAGCTCATTACCACAAAGTTCCAAGTCCTTCCACAAGTTGCTAAACAAGGTTATTCATCTGAGCTGAGTGGAGAGGGTGTCTGACTGCAGGGCGCAGCCAGAGCTCCTCCAGGTCTGGAAAAGCTGTTAAAACAACCCCCCGCTCTTTGGTCCTTTAATAGAATCTGTTGATTTTATTTCTATTTTTAATCCTGCACTCCTGTAAGAGCAGCTCGCCGCGCCTTGGCTATTTTCTGTTAATGTTTGGAGCAGAGAGGTGCCCGGCGGGCGATTCCTGGGGGGGCTCAGGGGTGCTGAACTGGAGAAGATGGATTGGAGTCATCGTACCCAGCCTTTCAGGGGGTTTATGGAGCATGCAGCGAACACTAATGGCCTCTGTTCTCAGGGTGTTTGTGTCAACTGGGAATCGCTTATGATGACTCGGCTCCTCCTCTCTGTGCCGTGTCAGGCAATTTCATCTTCCTGTTTCTTCTCAAAAAAGTGGAATTAATAGTACTTATTATCCATTTTACAGAGCTGGTAGTTGTCCAAGTGTTTGAGCATACAATGCACGGTGCAGCAGGAGCAATATTTTAAAATATTTCTTGTTCTCTCTCAGCTGAGATTTTATTCCATGATCCTTGAGGGAAGATCAGCTTTTCCAGGTTACCAGCCAAAGGAAGCACTTCCCCATCCCATTAACGAGGCCATGAGGTGCCTGCGGCCTCCTCCACGTGTCCCTGTGCTCCTCCCCTGGCAGGTGGAGTGGCTGAAGAACGAGGAGCCCATCGATTCCAACCTGGACGAGAACATCGACACCAGGGCCGACCACAACCTCATCATCCGCCAGGCGCGCCTGTCCGACTCGGGCAACTACACCTGCATGGCCGCCAACATCGTGGCCAAGCGGAGGAGCCTCTCGGCCACCGTGGTGGTCTACGGTCAGTGGGGAGGGGGCTGGGGGGGCACAGCTGTGCCAGCATCGCTGCCCTGCTTTGCTTTGTGCTGTTCGGGCTGCCTGGGCTGGGTCTGGGACACGCCGGATCCCGCAGCCACGCCCTCCCCTGGGATGGATTTCCCCTGCTGGGATTTGGTGTGGGGGACCCTGGCACAGCCTGGCACAGCCTGGCACAGCCTGGCGCAGCCCAGGACATTCCGGCACAGCTCTACAGCCTGGCACAGCCCCACAGCCTCGTACAGCCCCACAGCCTGGCACAGCCTGGCACAGCCCTACAGCCCAACAGCCTGGTACAGCCCAGCACAGCCCGGCACAGCCCAGCACAGCCCGGCACAGCCTCATACAGCCCCACAGCCTGGCACAGCCCAGCACAGCCTGGCACAGCCCCACAGCCCCACAGCCTCGTATAGCCCCACAGCCTGGCACAGCCCGACAGCCCCACAGTCTGGTACAGCCCAGCACAACCTGGCACAGCCCCACAGCCCGGCACAGCCTGGCACAGCCCGGCACAGCCCCACAGCCCAGCATAGCCTGGCACAGCCCGGCACAGCCCCACAGCCTGGTACAGCCCAGCATAGCCTGGCACAGCCCGGCACAGCCCCACAGCCTGGCACAGCCCGGCACAGCCCGGCACACCCTGGCACAACCCCACAACCCGGCACAGCCCGGCACATTCCAGCACAGCCCGGCACAGCCCCACACCCCGGCACAGCCCCACAGCCTGGCACACTCTGGCACAGCCTGGCACAGCCCGGCCCGTCGGTGTTTTGCAGTGAACGGGGGCTGGTCCTCGTGGACGGAGTGGTCGAGCTGCAACGCGCGCTGCGGCCGGGGCTGGCAGAAACGCTCCCGCACCTGCACCAACCCCGCGCCCCTCAATGGAGGCGCCTTCTGCGAGGGCATGTCCGTGCAGAAAATCACCTGCACCTCCCTGTGCCCCGGTGAGTGCCCTGCGAGGGCGGCTCTGGGTGCCGCAGGTACGGGAGAGCTCTCGGTGGGAGGCACCAGGCGGGAGTTGGGCTTTGGGGA
The DNA here is from genome assembly GCA_013400735.1 of Pomatostomus ruficeps. Lineage (NCBI taxonomy): Eukaryota > Metazoa > Chordata > Aves > Passeriformes > Timaliidae > Pomatostomus > Pomatostomus ruficeps. The sequence goes on along the minus strand of VYZT01008418.1, from coordinate 7,050 downwards.
GTTCAGGAAGGGAATGGGAGACACAGCCGTGTTTGGGGCGGGGTTGGGTGTTGGGCTTTGGGGACCCCACCGGGGTCAGGAAGGGAATGGGACACGCAGCTGTGTTTGGGGTGGGGTCAGGAGTTGGGGTTTGGGGAGGTTAGGAAGGGAATGGGAGACGCAGCCGTGTTCGGGGTGGGCTGGGAGTGCAGGGCCGGGCTCCTGTGGCCTGAGCTGACCTGGCTGTGACTGACCCTGGCAGCACCGAAACCCTCAGTGCCGGAACAGCCACCGGCTCGGGAGAATTCGGGGAGCTGGGAGGGATCTGGGGTCAGTTTAGAGGGGGAAGCCAATGTTAATATGCCAGAAACACAGAAACCTGGCTGAGAACTGCATTGAAAGCAGGATTTATCCTGCAAAAGTTGGCTCTGAAGTGTATGAAACGTGGAGTTACGGGGGAGAGAGCTGAACCGAGCGCTGCTGCAGGGCTCCCCGGTGGGACAGGCAGGGCTGACGGGAGCTGGGGGGTGTGGAGCGAGTGGGACAGACAGGGCTGACTGACCCTATTCCCCTGCCCGCAGTGGATGGGAGCTGGGGAGTGTGGAGCGAGTGGGACAGGCAGTTCTGAGCCTGTTCCCCTGCCCTCAGTGGATGGGAGCTGGGGAGTGTGGAGCGAGTGGGACGGGCAGGGGTGACAGCAGCTGGGACAGGCAGTTCTGAGCCCGTTCCCCTGCCCGCAGTGGACGGCAGCTGGGGGTGTGCAGTGAGTGGGACAGGCCGTTCTGACCCCGCTCCGCTGCCCGCAGTGGACGGCAGCTGGGAGGTGTGGAGCGAGTGGTCGGTGTGCAGCCCCGAGTGCGAGCACCTGCGAGTGCGGGAATGCGCCGCGCCCGCGCCCAGGAACGGCGGCAAAAACTGCGAGGGCCTGAGCCAGGAGTCCGAGAACTGCACCGAGGGGCTCTGCATCCAAGGTGAGCCGGCACCGGGCCGGGCAGGGGTTTTCGGATGGGCTGGGGTCCTGGGAACCCATGGGGGTGGCACTCTGGGTCTGAGCTGTTCCTGTGAAAGGGGAGTCGGTTTTCTGGGTGAAGTTTGAAGTTTTCCGTGCTGCTGGATTTGTGTCGCGTGTTCATTGTCTGTGAACGATCAGATGATGCTAAAACCCGAATCCAGGGGGTTTGCAGGGTGTAACCCCGACCTCCACAACCCAACATGCTCCTCAGCTCTGCCTTTCCTCCCAAGCAGATGGGCAGAGCCCCTCCGAGAGCTGCGGGAGCGGGAGCTGGGCAAGGTCGGCGTTTGCTCCCTGTGCTGCCCCTGAGGCAGGAGTTAGAGCCGGCCAGAGCTGCGGCTCCCTGGGAAAGGCTTTGCCCTTCACCACGGCTGGGGAAGCAGCTGCCACTGGAAGCTGCTGCTGCCCTGAGCGCAGGGAGCTGGGCAGAGTGGCCCTGCAGCTGCGCAGATCCACTCACAGAGGGAATTTTTGGGTTTATTCCTGCCCTGAGCACAGGGAGCCAGGCAGAGTGGCCCTGCAGCTGAGCGGGTCAGCTCACAGAGGGAGTTTTTTGGGTTTATTCCTGCCCACAGTGCGGGGAGCCGGGCAGAGCGGCCCTGCAGTGGCGCAGATCCATTCACAGAAGGAATTTTTGGGTTTATTCCTGCCCTGAGTGCAGGGAGCCAGGCAGAGCAGCCCTGCAGTGGCGTGGATCCACTCACAGAGGGAATTTGTGAGTTTATTCCTGCCCTGAGCCCGCTGCTGTCCCCGGGCAGGGGCTGTCACCTCGTCAGGTGAAACAGCAGCCCTGGGAGCAATCGGGAGCGCCAGGGCTGAGAGATGCAAACAGGGATGTGTCTGTTTTCTTTAAGGTCGTGTTTAACTGTCCTCTGCCCTTGTTTCTCTGGTGCTGCATTGCCTCTTCTCTTCTAAACAAAATGAACTCTCTTTTTTTCTGAGATTTTCATACTTTCCTGTGTGTTTATTCAGGCTTCAGAGACACCTCAGCTGAGACCTGAAATCAGCTTTTGCTGGGGTTTGGTGGGAGGGAGCACCCGGCACCCTGGAGGTATCCCAGTATCCCAATTCCCAGGTTACGGAGCAGCTCCAGGGGTCAGACAGATGAGCTCTGGTGTTTTAGGGGGCAGAAATGAAATGCAGACTTTGCCCTTCCCTGGGTTTGAAGGAAGAATCCCCAGTGAGAGTTTGGGGGCCGCTCTCGGGGCCGCCCTGGTGATCCCGGGATGGTTCCCGGGGCCTCTCTCCTCCCTGTCCGTCACAGGCTCGTCTCTGCCGATGGCTGCACCAATCCCAAATCCATCCCCATGTCCGTCAGCACGTCCAGGGGGGCTGGCAGGAGGACGGCTGGGAGGGGGTGTGAGGAGCAGCAGCCGAGGCTGCACGGTGGGGCTGTGACCTCCAGAGGGGACCTGGCGGCCGCTCGGCCCCGTCTGTGGCATCCCCAGGGTCAGTTCAAGGTGGCCTTCGGGCACAGGTGGGAAATGTCCCTGTCCTGCCCCCAATTCTCTCCTTTCCCCCACCATGGGGCCATGTGGCAGCCCGGGGGTCACTGCCACACCCCAGCCGTGCCTGGGGTCACTGTCACACCCCAGCCGTGCCTGGGGTCACTGCCACTGCCTGGGGGTCACTGTCACTGCCCAGGGGTCACTGCCACATCCCAGCCATGCCTGGGGGCACAGGGACACAGCCACGGCTGTGCCAGGGAGCCCTGGCACTGAGGGAGCTGGGTCAGGGCTGCCCCACGAGGCCTCTGGGGCTCAGACCAACTCATCCCCTCCTTTCCTGGGCCGGGAGCTCCTAGAGTCCCTGGAGTGGTTTGGATGGGAAGGGACCCTAAACCCATCCAGTGCCAGCCCTGTCCCAAGTGGCCCCAAGCCCCATCTGACACCCCCAGCCTCTGCTCCCAAAGCTGAATTTCCCCAGGGTGTTCGTGTTCCCTGCTCCTTCCATCCCCAGGTGTGCTCCTCTCTCTCCTCCATGGCTCAAGCTGTCCCTGTGTCCTTGTGGCACTTTATTTTTAGGGCTGTGATTGCTTTCTCAGCTAACAGGAGTTGATGCAATTACCCTCTTTCTTAAAAAATCTCCTCTCCCCTGTTCATCTTGCAGCGTGTGCCTTTCCTGCTCCACTCCTCATCCCATGGGGAATCACAGAGGAAATGCAGCCCTGAGCTACAGCAAACCAATCTCTGGGAGGTTTTTCATCAGGCACAACTCGTTAACTTTGCTCCTTCTGTGAGGCAAAAATAGAACCATTCCTCTGGTTAACAAACAAGGGCTGAGCTGAAAGGGAGGATGGGAGCGGAGGATGCCGGCGAAGTGCTGGCCTGGTTTGGATCTGGCAGGGAAAACACCAATCCTTGGGATGAACGTTCGGAGCCGGAGGCAGGGAATGAAACGGGGATAAAATGGATCAGCTCTGAGGTTCTCTGTTCAGTCCCTGGCAGGAGAGTTTGGGAATAACCCAAAGCCACCCCACGGGAACATCCTGGTGCTCCCTTCGGCCGCGGGTGGTCCCGCCAGCCCAGTCCTTGTTGGGGAGCGACTGAAGAGCTTTTCCTTCAGGGAATTTCTTCTGGAACTTGTAACAGCTGGGCAGGTCCAAGCTTGGGTGCAGGAGGGAGATTCACGTGGGGTTTCAGGCAGATGAGAGGTTCCCGGGGCTGCCAGACTGATTCCCTGGGATGCAGAGGCTGCTCTGATCCCAGTCCCTCCCAGTGCCTCACTGGTTTCCTGCGGGTTTGTTCTCTCGGCGTTTATTCCCTCCCAGTATTCCCAGCAGGATTCTTTGCCAGGGTAGATTTCTCTCTCTCTCACAGAGGTGAAAGCTTCCTCTTGCCTTAATAAAAGAGAGGGGCTTTTCTTGAGAGCTTTTTGTTTTACTTTTATCTGTTTGCTTTAAAGTTATTTTCCCCGACTTCAAAACCTATTGATTTCTTCTCCCAGCGCCCAAAACCGAAGCAAACAAGCAGGGCCACGAGAACTGAACTGCAAACACGCTTTCACTGATGCACCCCGAATAATCACAAATCATTTCATTCTCCATTTTGCTGCTGCTGCCGGGAGGCTCCTGGGTCCGGGAATCTCTCTGTTCCTGGGAAATGCTTTCCCCTTTGCAGGTGGCTGCAGCAGCCCCGTGCCAGCAGCAGGGAAGGGTTTGCTCTGCTGCAGGTCTGCCCCTCCTCACTGGCTGGTTTTGAGCCTAATTTTCCTGGAAAACCAAAAACAACCTCAGGAAGGAAAGAAAAAAAAACCACCCCAGGTTTTTGGCAAAGCCAAAATCCAACGATCTCCTGGGTCATTATTTCTAAACTGAGCATCCTCACAACCACTGAAAACAAGAGAAGGAGCCTCACAATCCCTTTCCCCCAATCTCCCATTTTTAGGGATTTTTTTGTAGATTTCCAGGTTATAAATGGTAACTCAAGTGCTTGGCATGAGGAGGCAGAGAGGGCTCGTTCTGGAGAGCTGCAGTCCTGCAGAAAACCCCTCTGACCCCACATTTGCATCCACTGGGACTCATTGATGTGTGTGTTCGTACACACAGAGAGGTGCCGCTAGTGGGGGTGTTTAGGTACAAAAATGGGCATTTTTATGTCCTGTAACCAATTTAAGTGTCCATCAGCAGCCTTCTCGTGCATCAGACACACAAAGGGATCGTTAATTCTGACCTGACTCTCTTTGCCAATGATCCACTGTGAAGTATCGAACTCCCTTCTTGCTGAGGTGTAAATAAACAACAGCATCCAATAGAACCAACAAATAACCTGAATTAACCAAGTGAGAAATTGGTGCGAAGGAACATCCTGATAGGGATTTAGGGGAAAAAAAAAAAAGAAGATGAACAGAAAAATATGGACAACATAAAATATTCATATTGTCAGCAAACGAGGAGAAAATGTTTCATTTATAGAGTGAGACAGAAGCAATATAGGAAATGGATATGCTCCATGTAAATTTATTAAGTGCAACTTTCTCTCTCCCCTTCTCTCTCTCAGATAAAAAACCTCTTCATGAAATAAAATCCCAAAGTAAGTTTTTTTTTTTCTCCTGTAAATACGATTTTCCTCATCTTCTCTGCCATCTGAGTTATTTGTTCAGGAGCTGAGCAGGACTCAAAGTTCTGTGAGAGGCTTTGGCATCTGCTGGAGGCATCTTGGGAGCCACTCGGGGTTCAGGGTGGAACCGGGGCCGTGCTCGTCTGATGCCAGAACAGAGGCTGCCCAGAGCAGGGGCCAGACAGGATTGAGAGAATAAAATGGGGATTTATTGCAGGGCCTTCAATAGGGACACCTCGGGCAGGCAGAGCCTCTCCGGGAGAGGCCACAGCCAAGCTGGAGCCCGGGGCACGAGTTTGCTGCACTTGGATCAGTTTGGATCCATTCCCAGCTCAGGGTTCATTCTCCAGTGCCAATTGCAGGGGATGATGGAATTGAGCCCAAGTCTGTCCCCCCTTTGAGAGGTTTGGTTTCCATCTTTGGGGGCCTGGGCCAACGAGGTGTCCTTGAGTGCAGCCTGGAGAGGATTTGTTGTGTCTGAGCAGGATGGGAGAGCAGGAGC
>VYZT01008417.1:19062-43159 GCA_013400735.1 Pomatostomus ruficeps | reverse complement strand
AGCAAATATGATTTGATTTATTAAAAGCTACTAATAAGCAAAGCTAGCCAGCTGGGTTCAATCTATAAGGGGGAGAATGATGGATGAATTGATGGATTCATAGTTCACCTGACAACTAATCCCCGCAGCAGCAGCTACGGTGGTGGGTCTGGGGGAAGTGGTGCAATTGGGCACAAATCATCATCATCATCATCGTCGTCATTTGAATGTCTATGGCAGCTCTCAGTCCTCTATCTTGCAGATCTTTGCAGATGCTTAATTAAGCCTCATGATGTCCCCTCAAGGGAAGTCAATATTAGTTCACCTATAGGTAAACTGAGATACAGCAATGGCAACTTGCTCAAGGTCACAGAGTGGGCCAGTGGCAAAGCCATGAATAAAACTCTAAATTTGACCCCAGCAGCCTGATTTAATTATGAAATGGTGCTTGCCTTCTGTTACCAGTTCCACACTGGAAATAGAGGTGGCAGATGCTTCTGGAAAGAAAGCAAAATGTGGCAAAAGCAAGAGGTAACAAAGTAGCAAAAGAAATCCCCAACAAGATAGAACCTACACTCAAAAAAATCAATTGGAAAATTGCTCTCTAAATGTGGAAACAAGTCTACTGGGCATCTTTTGTTGAATAAATAAAATAGTTTCCTTTACTAAGGGGAGAATTCCATCATTTTACTTGGTCCCTAAACTACCACTCTCAACAACTAATTAATGTTAGTGGCTAGATAAGTAAACTAAACCATTGTGGTAGCATTTCTCGGATGTTTTGCGTGTATGCAGATGGTGAAAAAAACCAGATGGAGAATACTATAATGAATTGAAATGTTCTATTTAAAAACTGTTTGTCAGCTGTAGTTAAGTTGACACTGTCATCATGGCAACAAATCACAACAGTTCGCGTGTTGTGCCTCCACGCTCAAGCCTGCTTCTCGGAGCCGAGCTGCTAGAAACTGGAGGTTCTCGGCAGCCCAGTGAGTGGAACAACAAACAAGCCGTTGCTGGCTCGGTTTCTCGGACTGGAAGGAGAAAGGTCAACAGAGCACTCGGGTTTATAGCAAACTGATGGTTACCTCTACTATGCTGCACCAGATTAAAAAAATAAATAAACCAATCTACATAAGCAAAACCATACAAAGCAACATCACGGTTCAAGGTGCTGATAACGGGCCAATGTTTTTCAGTCCAAGGTCACTGGCTGAAGTCAAGCTTTTTCTTGATGTAACTCAAAGTCATTACAACCTCCTGTTCAAATCCTGGTCTACGAAAAATGCACTTCTGGTCCCCCTGCAGTCCCCAGTGGACTGCAGCCCAGGGATATTTAAAAAGCAATAATAATTCCAGCTGACATTGCTTGGCACCTTTGTTGATATTCTCATGGAGCAGTGAGTGGGCACTGACATGGAGCTTCCTGAGCATCCCAGGACAGATCACCCACTTTGGGAGGTGCCTGGCCGGGCTCTACTTCTGGACTCAGTCCACTCCTCTTGCAGCACAGGGGCTGCAGCTCTTAGTGCTGCCACTTTGATACTCACCACCAATTTGCTTTGAATTTTGGGGATTTTGCTGTCTATCCATAAAAGGAAAAAAATATATACATTTTCATACTCATAATTTATTGTCCAAATACAAAGGCAGTGAATCTGTAGAGGAGGAAAGAGCAAGTAATTTTACAAGGTGAAAAAGAATCAAGCCCTGGAATCCTTTGTCTGATTAAACTTCTACCCCAGTTGAAGCCCAAGCAGGGATCTTGCATCACCCATTTGTAATTATGATTACACTACTATTCATTGTAGACAGTAATAACATTTGCCAGGCCTAAGATTTCTGTCATCTTCTCACAGGGCTTTTGAAACTAAGTCATGCTGCTAAAATAGCCTGCAATTCTTAACTACTCCAGATTAATTTAAATGGATTTGCATTTACATTTCCTTTACTGGTATTAGTTATGGCTATGCACAGTCAAAAACAGTAATTAATAAAGAGAAAAAAAATGCAGAAGACTGATTTTTCTTTACATCACTGGTAACTGGCTTGAATCTAATAGAACTAATACTTGCATAAAGGAGTGGAAAATGATAGGCAAATACATCTCAAACACTCTGCTTGCTCTTAATTATTCCACATTTTTAGGAGAGGTGAGAAAAATGTCTGCAGAACTGCCTACTCAATAGAGCATGAATAATGAAAATATCTCTACACAGCTTGCAACCTCCTATAACGATGGCTGTAGGAAAAGAGTACATTATTAAACATTGTGGCAAATGCATAGGACAATTATATCTCAGTTCCTTATTTTGCTAGATTTATGTATTTAGTTAGTTGTGATCATAGTGATTTGCAATATCTGTGGGTGCAGAATTGTTCTTTCTATTGTCTCAGTTCTTACACACGGAAGGATAGAGATTGTCACGAGGGAAAAATCAGACACTGGTTTTAGCAGCAAGGACTTGATTTATTATTGCTTCAAACAAGTTTCATGCATTAAAGATCCCTGTACAGAACATGACATGTTCTTTCTTTAAAAACAGCTACACACCTTAGGACAAGTGACATGATCCAAATGGTCTCGACTGACGTTGATGGCTATTCTAATGCAGCACAGAATGTCTCCCTGACTCAACGCGTTTAACATTTTTTCAAATAGAGAGGAGAAGAATAAAGGGAAGAAATACTTAGTTAAAATGAAATCTCTGTTCTGCAAAAATTCGGTTTTCATCTCGCTTTCTGTATTGACTGCTATCCCTTAGGCTAAAGAAAGCATTTCTACAAACAGACACACATACATAACCGCCTTTATTCAGATGTGAATTTCAGCATTTGATAATCATCTGTTGAGGGTCATATCTGAAATCTACTGATCTGAATGGAAAACGTTTCCTCATTTTCTCTTGCCTTTAGATGAGGAACATACAGATGTGTTAATTATAAGAAATAAACTGCCAAGTAACACCACTGAAGCAAAACCACAAGGAGATGTTTTCACTGCGAGAAAAAGGGGGCAAAGAAAGAGGAAGACTGACAGAACTGAAGGGGCACAATGGTATCACACAGGGTACGGATAACAGTGTCTTCAAGTGCTGTAACACAATTAATCTTAAGAAAATCCTAAAGCACTTCATACAGAACAGCTAAGCACAATTTTGGATTTTAACAAGGCTGAAACATTTTACAGTTAAGTACCTCCAAAAAGGCAACTAATTATGCAAATCTGAAAAAAAAAAGTTAGTTTATTGTTTTACTCCCTTGCAAACATATGGAGATATGAACCTTTTTTGGTTGTAATTTGTTAGGTTTTTTCTTTTTCGTTTGGCTTTTTTGGGGGGTGAGGAGACAGTGGTGGCAGTAGTGTGGTTTTTTTCTCCTCTCTATCAAAGACTCTTTTTTCCTTATAAGACAAGCTGTTGTCCCACTACTACACAAAAGATTTCGTGAAGTTTCTTCTGGATCCCACCAAAACAATATGAAGGGTGACTGTAAACCCAGAGGAAGTCTCATCTGGAGTATTCCTTTTTCAAGGGACAAAACATCAGCCACAACCTCATTGATTCAGCTCACACATCAGAATAACATGAGGACAGCAGCACTTACATTATTCTGGATTTAAATGGACAGAACAACCCTCCATCCCTCAGGTTCCAAGGGGCAATAGACGACTTAAATACTGCTCCTTCCTTCATCATTTGCCAACTTCTCTCCTGCTTTCCTCCCTCAGCCTCAGTCTTGTTAAGATCTTCTCAAGGCTCTGATTTCCTTTCTCACCCACACATCAAGTCCTAACAGACATGAAAGGTTCCACGCACACACTTCAAATACAACAACTGCTCCTTTAAGTCCACACCTCCACTTCTTAATGCCCAGAAAAATAAACCATCTAAGAAACCAGCAGGCCAGAGTGTCAGTCATCACATGAGAACAGCCATGCCAAGCTATGCTGAATCATGCACACCAAAGCAGGGAGATGGCCCATTGACCAAAGCAGTAATTTTCAGCTCTAGTCTCAGCCCTTTGGTGCCCAGGTGACCACAATGGCAGAGAAACCAATATCAGCCTCTACTCAGACATCTGGTCAGCAAGGAAACAAAGCGCTCTGCTACATAGCCACTCCCCAGTAAAGAAATTCCAGTGAATTAAGCAATTATGTCGCCAACCCCCTCACCCTATGTAATGGCAAGTCACAACATACCAGACCATTTTAAATCACAAGAGATTTTTACCTTGAGTTTATTCTATCCCTGCACAGACAGCCTTTGCTAAGCAATGTATCCTAAAAAAGGATATCCTAGTCACAACACAAGAGTGAAAGCACTTAAACAGCACTTTCAGTATTATCCCAGCACGTCTCTTTTATTCACTTAAAACCCCCCAAAAAGTCCAATTACTATTTCCCACCTTGAGGTGATCAAATCTGTTTCACAAAACACTGTGATAAAGCTCAGCAGAAGAGCTGCTACATCCTGACTGCTGCTTTGCATGCTTTCAGTGTTAGTCCTGATTTCCATGTGGCAATTGCACATTGATGATTTCCCAAATCTTCCATTTTGCATTATGGTCTGTGCCTATTTCTCCTTAGGCTCATCGCTATCTTAAGCTAGGAATGAAAAGACTACTTGTCCAAGAAGAGAACAGATACCAGAGTAAGTTACAGTCTTTTAGCATTCCTCTGAATGGATTCTTGAAGATTTCCCAGAATGTTTTGGGTGAATGACTGAGTTGACTGTTTCACAGCATGTACCTGTGGTTTTACGAAAAGGAACCAAGACACTGTAGGTACACAAGAGCAGTACCTTTGAGAGTAAGCTTGAACACCCTGTAGGTAACTCCAGTAGATTTTCTACAGTTCAACGTATTTTCACACAACAGTTAGAGCTGAAGGTGTGAAAGCTGCTGAGACCATGCCCAAAATGTGCTGCCAGTCTACAATCTTCAGCCTTTCCTACATACAGCCAGCGATGTCTTCCCAAGTGAAAACTGTGGGTATCCAATTCCCCTCCTAAATCACAACAGGTGGGTTTCCCCTGGTTAGATGAGTGTGATGCCACCAAAGTTTAGTAACTCTTTAAAGCTGAGAGAGAGAAGCAGGTACTGGAAGTGTTGAATTTCTCCCTTCTAAAGCAGCCCCCTGAAATGAAGGAGATGAATTGCACCCTAGAAGGCCCTGTTTCTCTCCACCAGCTATAAAGAGTCGAGGATGTAGAGCTCGGATATAGAAGTTTACACTAGAGATGTCTAAACTTAGATGAAATGAATCTCATTGTAGGAGTTTTTCCAAGGACTTGAAAGAGGAGGGGATTTCATCAAAGAGCTATTTCAAGATAACTGTCATAGTCAAAAAAAGAAAATAATTCACTTAGCTATGGCCAACTTTAAGTTGGGCTCATTTCTCCTTAGGAAAATTGGTTTAAATATCACATTCAGAGTTATTTCACTCTATCTGTTTGCAACAACGCAGTAAGTGGGTCAGAACAGAAGACGAATCTGAGGAATTTTCCTCTTTGTTCTTGATTTTACAAGTGAGTGACTCTCGGGTCCCATTCACAGTCCCTTAATCTGCCTGTCTCTCCAGCAGTACCTTCGTAAAAGCAAACAGACTTCACTGGGACAGACTTTAACAATTACACATATTTAAAATTATCATAAGCCTTGTATCAAGGAATCCAGAATATCACATATTAGTAATTTTCTTCTAACTTTCTTTTTCCTTCTGCTGCTCCCTGACATACTTCCAAACAGGTTCTAGTGGGACAAACTGTCTTTTTTCTTTTCCTGCTTTTCCAAAGGAAGGAAAAGAAAAAAAGGTCATTCCCCAGTTTGCATTTCTTGTTGAGTTTCATTAAGTTTTAAGAAAACCTTTTTATGAATCACAGTATGTCTACCCGGTTTGGTGAAGCTCACTGTGAATATTAAGCTGAAGGTCTTGCACACAGCTGTCCAGGTGCTATTGGTGATTATAACTAAAACTAGAGACTGGAGACCAAAGGCACAGAGGAAGGCAAAGTGCCTCCATAAAAAATGCAAGGGTGGGGTTTTACTTGTAAGAAGTGGTTTAAACATAGCTGAAGATATTCATACAGGTGTGGTTAGGCTCTAACTGCCCTGGATTATACTGACATTTATTAATACAATTTAAAGGCTTCAGGTCATGGGCTTGAACTCTTCTGGCTTTATAGAGGGCGTATAAGAGATTGACATACCAGCACAATAAATACTCTCAACTTTTCCATTTCCTTTCTTGACATTTCTCTTTGACCACTGTCAGGCTAACATTTGCATCTTGAGAGATAGAAATAATAAAAAAAATTCACACATGGCAAGGGATCCTCTACTTACTTACCTCTTGTTATTCTCTTACTGTTATTCTGTCCCTGTCACTGGAAGGCAACAGCCAAAGAGGCCAGGCAGGAGCATTTCTGTGTGCAGCTGAAATGATGCTTCATGCTGCCAACGAGTTATGATCAACATTACAGTCAGTACAGTTTAGACTAGAAGACAAAGACTGGACAGACAAACCAAGAAACCTGCTCATTCATAAACTTTCTTGCCTATCCTGATTCTCTTCCACCCCTCTTCCCATCTCTCTGGCAGGCAAATCCTAACACACTTAATGTCAGGTAGGTATTTGTGAAGGAAGAAGTGCTATTTATCTGGCACACAAGTAAGGAAAGAGAAACAGACCTGAGAAGAGAATGGCAGAAGAGAGGATTGAAAAGTAATAAGGGAAATAGCCAAGACAAGGAAAGAGCTCATGTGTTCAAAGCAATGAGAATTCATTAAACTGAAGTTATAGGTAAACTTCAATAGCTCAACATTGTTCTGACAGTGCAAGAGAAACAAATGCAGACACATAACCAGCCAAAATAGAGATAGTTTTCTTTCTGTATCATCAGAGCCATGCAGAATAACTGGAGAAACCAGAAAAACCTGACATATCAATTTGATGCAGAAAAAAATGAATTAATATGCAGTAATAGTATCTGAAAAAATGGCCCCAAGCACAATTTAAGGATCACTTCTTGGCTGACTAGTTGTTTTGTTTCCTGAATATGGCAGGAATTTTTAATTTTTAACAACATTAATTTAATTTTTAATAGCTTTAATTAAGTCCTAGTTTGAGGAAGCAGCAGAGGTCCAGTGGGTCAGATTTCCTTTGTCTTTGCACAAATCCAAAGTACCCCACTGATATTTAAAAAAAAAGACAAATAAACAAACAAACCTAAAAACCCCCTCCAAAATAAAACAGAAGATTGCAATTTTAACCATGACCCTGGTCTACTCTATTCCCAACATGAGTGAAATAAGACTGAAAATCAACAAAAGTGACATATATTCCACATTTTTGACTGCATCCAACAGAATTTAAAAGTTTTCCCTGTCTTTGGCATCAACAAACCAGTTTTAGATGCATCAGCAGGCTGGGATACTTCACCTAATGTCCAATACTATAGGTGTGAATACTCACAAAATAGAACATCTGTTTATTCACAAGGCAAAAATTATATAATTGTGCCACTGACCTTGGTGGATTCACCTCCCTTCAGGTTTCCAGTGAACTCAGATAAGTTGTTCTTTGGCCAAGAATATTGCATCAGCCTTAGCACAAAGTTTTTCTGGGACCTCAGAAACTGTGAAGTCATGGCAGAACAACACCTAGGTGATTTCTTTTTTTATGCAGTTTAAGAAAAGTGTAATTGAATCTCTGCCTTTTGCTCGCAGATTGTTTACTGATGAAAATTACAGCAACTGACATAGACACAAACTAACAGCACGACACGGCTAAGCTTTAAGACCACAGGTCAGAATATCCTGGGTTGGAAGGGACCCACAAGGATCATCAAACCCAACTCTTGAGTGACTGGCCCACGTGGGGATTGAACCTGCAACCTGGGTGTTATTAGCATCATGCTTGAACCAACTGAGCTAATGAGCCAAGCTCATTGAGGTAAATAAGTTGGAGCATTCTGCGGTCCTTAGGAATGAATCTCCTATTGCATGTATTTATGACACCTTCAAAGCATTCTACACTTTGGGGGGAAAAAAAGATTAAAAATATTGGAGTGTTCTGTGCAGAAATTAGCCTTTCATTCCTTTTGGCCAGTGACAAATTGTCAGGATGTTCAAACCCCAGACACTGTACCAATCCCCAAAGACTAGATGACATTCATCAAATAATTTCCTAATGAAATGTATTAGAAACCACTTAGAAAAAAACAGATCTGTCTAATTTCCCAGAACAGACTAGAGGCTTAATTTTGTTCACAGCTACACTGGAGTAATTCTAGAATAACTTAATTAATGACACTGAATTACTCAAATTCTCACAGCAGCATATCTGGAAGGTGAATTTGGTTGCGGGGACAACAGATTATGAGGACTCAAGGTGTAAGCTTCAAGCCCCAAATATCCATCTCACTTAGAAGTGCTGCCTTGTTTCCTCAGCACTGTGCTGGGGTTTGGACAGAGACCACCAGAACAGATTTCTTTCTGTAATTTGTTGGTTTTGTGGGTATCATGTATGAATATCCATCTACAAATAGAGTAGCCCTGAAGTTGCTGCAAAGTACAACAGTGCTGGGATGGAGGAGAAGAAGTCAGCCCAAAGAGTCTCAAAAGGCATCTTGGCAGCTCCTTTCCCAGCAAAAGGAGCAGGGCACAGCTTGCAGTCCAGTCCATGTGTTAAATGAGTTCCCAGTGCACTATCATTGTTATTAGCCAGGGGTAGATGGAAGGCTTCTAAGGGGACAAGCTTTTATAATACACTGCTGAATTAAAAACCAACAACCAATAAAGTAGCATTTGAAAAAAAAAAAAACCATAGAGACAGAAAATTTCAAGAAAAATCATCTCTCTCCTTCCATGTACAGAGAAAACAAAACCTTCCATACATCATCACCAGACCAGCAGTAATCAGACACATTTGTTTTTTAATGGACATTTTCCTTTTAGGAAAGATGTTTATAGATCAGTTAAAACAAAATCATTTAAGATGCCTATCAGTTGGAAAGGACAAATACATGCAGTATAGTTTCTGCTAATCTGTCTGGAAAGGGAATGAAAAACAATAGATGTATTTAAATTTGTAGAGGCTTAGATATCATATTATTTTTGTAGCATCATATAATCTTTTGTCTTTGAAACACAATGGAAAAAACTGCAATTCCCAGGCAGTTAAAGGCAGGTCCCACAATACAGAACTGATTTTGAACCCAGTCTGTCCTACATTTCATATGCACATTTGGGTCATAAAAAAATCTCATTTATATATCCTGTTCCCCTATTCTTGGCCATCTCTCTGTTATAACATGACTGTATAAGCTAATATACAAAACCCATTTGTAAGACCTATGCCAGGATGCACTCTATGGGTCTCAAGAGATCCTTTATTGTTCGTGTCTTGTCCTATAGATTTGGAAGTTAAGGTCTTTGTTCTATTCAGGAGGTCTGATGACCAAACACATTTCTAAATCTATTCTATTTTCAGGGAGTTCCAAGCCCACTAAACCTTGTTTTTTTCTCCCACCTAGAAGCTGATCAGCAAGTCTTTACCTTTGGAGAAGTGCAGAGGGCAAAACCATGTGCAAGAGCAAACTAGGAAGCATAAAAAAGGCTAATAATTTTCCATTAAAGGAGGTGATGACAGCTCCTTAGAGCAAGGGCCAGAATACTTTGTAACAGTCATTTATTTAGCTGTAGTGCTAAAATGGCCAAAATCTGCCCCAAACTTTTTCCACATTTGGAGTGGAATAAAACACTAAATTATGGCATAGAAATAAGATGGGAAACCAACCTTATCTCCCAAAATGCATCAGGTCATGAATATATAACTTATATTAGAGGAAATATCGGCAAAATAAGAAAAAAAAAACACCCCAAAACAAAACGAACCCCAAACAAAAAACCTAGTCTTTATCTTCTTTACAGAGGCAGAATTTGCATTACCACAACTGGAGCACAGGTTTAAATACAATATCCTGAGGGGACTTAAGGTCGTCTTCCTAATGTAGATTACAGTCTAATGCAGAGATCACCTTGTGGGTGTTTTGCTCTTCTTTTAAAGCCACAGATGCCATTTCTCCTCGCTTTCACAGTCATTAGGCTGGAGCAGCCACAGCAAGTGCTCATTTGGAAGCATTTCATTAGGAAACCATGTAGGGTACTGTTATCTACCATTTCATGCAGCCTAACAGTGGGAAATGAGACCTTCCAGCAGCAGGATACCTACCAGCTACCCACAGCCCACCCTGCAGAACTTCTCAGATCATATGATAAAAACCCCTGGACATGTCAGTGGTCCAAGTTGTTTCCCAAGTTGTTTCAGTAGCTCCTAGCTTTCTTGTCCCTCAGGCACATCTACAAACTTATTTTCAAACTCCCATTTTCTCTCGGTATTAAAAGTTTCTTTTCCTTATAAGACTAATAGTTTCCTTTGTACATGCAGATTATACAGCCACCAAAAAAATCCCACAAACCAAAGTACATAGGGGGTTGCAATAAAGGTACATATGCAAGCTAATAAAAGCCGTCAGAGGTGGAAAAACAAGGGACACAATGAAACACTTTCTGACACAGGTGCTTGCCCAGCCAGGAACCCATTAGCACCTTGTCACAAAAGCCCCTAAGCACACAAAAATATAAATTTGAAAGTCATAAAAACCAATGGACATACACAATTAAGTGACCAATGAAAACCTGTCATCTTCTTTCCCTCTCTGGAATACAGCCAGAAACAACTGGTGGGAAGGAAAAGAAATTTGGAAATACCTCAGCCTGAACTTTTAATGTTTACTTGCAGGAAGGAAAAGTTTTAAAAACAAACAAACAAACCCAAAACAAACAAACAAACAAAACCCAACAATAACAAAAAACCCCTTCGACAATATGCAGCAAGAGGGTGCGAGAGAGGAGAGAGTGTTTTGCAGCACTATCTCCATTAACTTTATGAGACTTACAAAATCCAAAGCCTGGTAGTGACTACTGATTATGCAGGATCTTGCGGCAAATATACTGAGCATCTGCCTGCTTTTCCATACAGAGCAAGTAGCAAAGTGTCTGCCAAAGAACCAATGTCTCTACTCCCACCGTCCCAGCCTCCCCCAGCTCATTTCACCTGCTGTGGCTACAGCTACCATTGTCCAACTATATTTTCTGCACCTTGATTTTCCTACTCCTCCAGTCATTGCTCAACAAATCCCTTGTCTCCTACCTTCAAATGCAAAGCTTCACCATGGCATGAAAACTACTTAGATCTTGGCTGTCAAACTTGACACGTAGTGAACTTAATGCTTTAGTCTAACTAAAACTCTGCTCTGCTGGGCTTCTCAAGTCAAACTTCTCTGGTCATAGCTCATAATCTTTGTCTTCAATAGCCATTCAAAATCTGTTTAAAACTTGTTTATCCTTTCTAGGATTCTACTAGGAGTCCACCCATTTGTAACTTCATACCATAAGCCTTTAATTACGAAAAAGAAAAAAGCCTGCACAAGAAATCAACACACCCACTCTTACCAACACACCTCTCCCTGCCCTGTTTGCCTTGATTATACATACTTAGGTGGGAAACTGTTAATTATCACCAATTATGGAGCAACTCTGCCCTTGCTGTACAACCCCACCATATTAAAGATTGCATAAATACTGCAAAATAAGACGGCCCTTGATGTAAAGAGCTTTTGGCAAGCTGGTCCTGGAGAGGACTCTTCAGGTATTTGCTGCCCAAGACACCTCTCTGGAATCCCTTTGCTGTTCACCATACAACAAACAGGAGGAAAACCTCAAGAGAAATCAGGCATTTAAAAATAAAAGTCAAACATACTTAGAAACACTTTTTGACACTGGTTTTAAAAGAAAAGGTTGGACCAGCTCAGTGATTTTCATAGGATCCACAGTTCCCCCCCCCCCCCCCCCGTTCATTGCACAGTCACTGCAAAGCACAAAAAGACTTGGAAAACAGTTCTGACAGGCACTTGGAAATACCCCTGTTTTCAGGGCTTAAGAGAATTAAGGGCCTGACTCTTCCACCAGCACAAATCAGAAATAAATGCAAGGAGTCACCTGACATTATGCTGCTGTAAAACACGTACGCAGCTGGGATGTTGTGCTTGCTTCAGTGGAATAGCTCCAGTGACACGTGCAGATTGACATGCAAATAAACCTCTTGAAATTGCACCAAGAGAGGTGGAGAGAGAAAGACAATCTTGATTAAAATTTTTTGAAGGACACTACTATGAGGTGCTTAGTTATGATCAGCTCAACATAAATTATCATATAACCCATTTTCAATGAGAATGTAATATGAGCTAAATTTTACACTGATTTATAGCTTATGAAAGCTTCCCTGAAAACCCTGCTTGTTTCACAAGTCCAGGTCAGTGCAGAATTTAAGTTTGTTTTCTTTCACTAAATAGCTACGATTGCACATTAGAGGTGGAAGGTCATAGAAATAGCAAGAAAAGGACTTTTTTTACAAAATCATCCCATGTAAGGAAAAGATTAATCCCCTGTGCAAAGTCCTCAACCTGTGTTTGGTTTGTCCTGAATCAACTGCAAAGATGCCATTGTTCCAAAGATGATGATGTAGATTTTGACAAGAAATACGATAATACAAGTTATGTCTCAGGTCTCTGTCTTATATTCACAGATTCTTGATTTCTCTTTGCAGACAAAAAGCCCCCACCTGCATCAAGTCCCCATTTAGTCTGGCAGTCTGCAACGAGCAGGTGGTGGCCTACCTTAGACAGCAATGAAAAATGCTTTTTCCTCTTCCTTTTTTAACCTGCTTCAGAAGTGCTGTGAAATCTCCTGCTAAAAACCACACAGACTCTAGCAGAGGCCATGTTCTGGTCACTGTTGCAGTGTACAGGCAGAGAAACAGCAGAAAGTTTTATTTATTTGACTAGTGTAAATGAGATCAGAGTCAAAGCTCGGAGCTGATACTGTATAACAAGCCCAGCAACTTGTAAAATTGATTATTACAAGGCTGTCCCATACAAAAAAACAGTCACACGTGGGGATTTGGATATTGAAGACATTTGGGGTTTGTCTGCAGATTTGGGATGTTTAAAATTACTATTACATGTCATTAATCTGTTCAGACATTATCTCCTTTTAATTTTCCTTGTTGCTTTTAACAGTCTATTTCAGGATATCGGCAAAGTATCTCTCTTCTTTCGTCTTTGCTCCGCTCATGCAATCCTTACAGCTCAAAGACTCATGTGATTAATAGCTCTGCCAGCGATCCCTATTTAAAAACTATTCCTATTTTACCTCTTTCTACCCTGTCCCTGATTTTCCTCAAGTTGCTGTGCAGAATACCCACTGCCTGTGCCTTCACGCAACACAAAACTTTGCAACTTTATTTTTCACCACTCCTTTTCCACTTGAAGATGGTCCTGTTGACTTTGTTTGGATACTAGCCAAGCAATTTAAAAGCACAACCCTACGTGTAGCTGAGTGCCCGCTGTTGATGCAAGACAAAAGCAGCAATTTGGTGCCTTTGAACGAGCTCAGCACCTCTGCAGGATGGTATCGATGTGTTTCAGCTTGCTAAGCTATGTTTTGCCCATGCCCCTGTTTCTCAGTCAGAAGTCAGCAATACCTTCTAGTCTTGGATTTCAAGAAAGCAGAGAAGGGTATTTAAACAAGATCACACAGGATGTGTCACCGAGCAGGCAGTGCAGGTTCCTTATTGCAAACCTCCCAGGCGAGCACTGGAAGTGTAGGTTATATTCTCAAAATTATTCTGTCATCCGCTTGACAATTTAATTATTTCTTTTTTTTTTTTTTTTTTTTAATACATCTAGTGCTTCTAGGCTCTGTTTAGGTAGCCATGTCTTCTCAATATCCCATTCAGGTGCAGCACAGAAAAGTCTAACAAACCTGGGCTGGCAGCCAAGCCTGCCAGTGACTGACGCTCGCTTAACTGAGCAAAGATTTGCTCTGGTCCAAGCAGGAACCTGACTACAGAAGGAGCAGCAGTGACAGCGAGGGTGCAGGCTTGCATCCTAACAGCACCAGCTCCAGCTTGTGCTCAGGCAAGTGGAACCAGCACTTGGGCTGAATGCTAAAAGGCTCCAATCTTCCGCTTCTTTCCAATTCACCTCCTGTGTAAGCCCAGAACTTTTTAGCGAGAGCGGCACATTAGGATAGTTACATCGTTAATCTGGGTGTAATTTTAAACTCAGTGAAAGGGTGGTTTAAACGTCAGAGGAGGAGGAAAGTAAAGGGAGGCACAGGAGAGAGGAGGTGGAGAGGAATGAATCGCTTAGAATACACTTTGAAAAATATATTCTTGCCGGTAAATGATATAAATAAATCAGGAGCATGAAGTCACTGGTAGCTGGATCTAAAACAGAGTTTATGACCACTTGCTAAGGAGCCAACATAAAGCATAAGCAAAACTAATAAAAATAGAGCTTCCATGAGCAAATAGAATGTTCAGCTGTTAGAACAAAGTCTTTGATTTAAATGAAATTACACTTCTCCAAACACAGTTACAGGCGAATTTATCAAAATCTCTGCCCCAAAGGTTTTACTGTCTAACCAGTGAGGGAGAATAACAGAAGCAAGATGTCTAAGGGAAGCCTGTACCCAGGCTTGCCTAAATTTCTTTACCTCACTTCAAAAGAAATATCTTGTCTTCCATGGAGAGCAACTGAAGAATTACAGTAAGCAATTCAATGATTATTAAGAATTGTCCCCCAATGGCTCTCTCTTTTTTGTTTGTTTTTGATTACTTTTTTTTTAAAGCAATGAAAGATTTTGTTGAATGGAGGTAATTACAAAAGGTAAAATGCCCTGATGGTACAGGTGGACTACAGAACTGTAGAAGACAAGGCAGAGCTGGTCTCATGCCTATGATTTCATCAGCATTTACACAGTTTTGGAATCCAGTCTCTGGTGCTTTTCAGCCTTTGAAAAGTTGCTGACTATGACTGTTTACCAAACATGCCAGCAATGTACTGGTCAAAGAACACATTTTTACACATCCAGTGGCCTCATGTTGGGTTTGATGTGCAACAAGCACCGTACAAGTGGACAGCAATTAAGTTAGCCTAGCCTGTGCACTGAGATAACTCCTTAAACTTTTCATCTCTTAATACTTCAGTTTACAGTTCAATTAGGTCACAAGTGAAATTCATTTGGTCATGTCAATCTACAGATGATGTAGCTTGATCATAAAAATCATCAGAGAGCTAAGTACAGTTGGTAATCTCAACGGCGGGCAAAGATGCTCTAAATTAGAAACGCGTGGGTGGGTTATGCATCTCTACTACCTGTTGTCAGTAATCCGTCCACTATGCATTATTTTTTTCCCCCATTCATTATTCTAAAGTAAATATAAAAGTGAAAATAAAAATAGCCCAATTCTAAGGCATTCTAAGAAATAAACATTAGTGGGAATGGGCAAAAAAGCAAGAACAAAAGTAAACCCTTCTCAAAGAAAGCCCTTATAGTCCATAAACATAGAATCATAGCATCATTGGAAAAAATTCGAGGTTGAGCCCAACAATAAACCCAGCACTGCCAAGTCCACAACTAAGTCACACCCCTCAGTGCCATAACACTGAAGAGATCCTGTGGCCAGATCTCTGTTTCACCTTTCAGGAGACACAAAGCAAAAGATCACCAAAAACTCCGTCACCATTAGTATTGAAATGGTTTTTCTTTTTTTCATTCCCCCCTTCCTCTCTCTGGGATTTTTTGAACATGGATCTTATAATTGAAAGCCAGTGGATTAAGCATAACACATCAAACCACTGTTAACACCCAGTCTCCCGCAAGGCTGAATCCTAACAACTCTGTTTTCTGCCTACAGTATGTGCAAGCAAGTGGAACCACCACATGCACTGCATGCTAAAGGCCACAGCCTTTGTCTTCTCCAAGTTCTGTCTATTTCAGAGGCTAACATGCTGCAATTAGTCTAATTAATGTGAAACAATGAGCTGTGTTACCACTTATCAAATTGATTGTTCCCCTATCAAAACAAAACAGGCTGGCTTTTTGATGTAATTTCAAGAGATGATTTGAAATGTCATGTTGCTGCAAGCCAATTACCTTATGACTGGAGTCACGGTCAACAGAATACATAATTAGCACGAGTTTGGGAAGACTGCTTACTGCTAGTATGCTAATTAACTGTCTTTTGTCATAAAACAAAAAGGTTGTAGCCAGGGTTGTGAAATAGGTCTTTTTTATTTACATTTCTTTGTGCTTATCAATGTGAGGCATGACAATGCAAAAGAATGGAAAATTTTAATTCCACTACTTCAAATTAATACTGAGCTGCAAGGTCAGGCACAGCGATGGACCACGAGCAGAGCTCAGCTCTGCCGCGTGCAGCTGTACCCCAGCCCAGGACAGGCCAAAATCAAGCATCCAGTGAGCTTCACACCAAAGAGCCACCGAGCAGCACCCAGGGAACAAATAATAAACTTGTGATGGGTTCCAGATGCTCCTCTCCACAGAGGAGGAGAGAAGCAGTGACACCCGAGTGTGTTGACTGCCATCCCACCATGCCTCTTCACAGGTGCCCTCAAGAAAGCTGAAAACACTGAGCTGTAAACAAGTGGCATTATTACTTCTGCTTCAGCATGGTGCTTGCAGGATGCTTAACAAGGGCGTGCAGGATAGCAAACGAACCCTGCCTGTAAGTAAAAAGCGTCATAACTCAGCTGCTGCCACCTCCCTTCTGTCGCCTCATTTGTGTGATAAATTTTGTATTCCTCAGGCATTCATTAAAGATCTGATCCTGCATGGCGCTGGGTGCCCTCTATGCCCACAGGTTTCAGGGGAAGCTGAGGAGCTCATTACTTTGCAGGATAAAGATCTACCAGAAAGAATCCAAACTTAAAAGCTGGCTGTCAACAGCTCCCACCTTGCCCTCCCTCATCCCAGCGCTGCTCCACGCACCATCACACAAGGGAAACGCAGGGCAGAAATTAGCTTAGTGAATCATCGCTAATTCCTACCAATTTAAATTCTGGTTTTCTTTTTCCTGCCTATAATTCAGCACTTTATTTAAGGTTTTGCTTGGCCTCAGCGAGTCCCGAGAGCAAGGTCTGGAATTGCTGGAAGTTTTAATGATGTTGTTTCACTAACAGCTGCTGACTTACGAATCCTCCTATTTGTTGTGAAAACGATTTTGTTTCTCTGTGCATGCTTGGTTTGAACCACTATAGAGATAATTCTCATGCTTCTTGATAGCCCTTAAAAGCAAGAGAGATGTGCAGATCACTCTCTTATAGAGAGGAGAAAGTAAGTGTTCAAAACCTAGATCAAAAAGTTGTCAAGTTGGCCTCTTCTGAAGACTTCATTTAAATTCAAACCCAGTCTACTCCAGGTTTGCACAAAGAGTTGTAAAGTTTCACGTCCAGAAATCACATAGAGTAGAATACCCTTAAAATCATGACATGAAATCATGAGGCATTCCTAAATTATTTTCCTGATTTCTCTTTCAATCCAAGTGAAACTCAAAGTGTAACGAAATAGGTTATGCATGCAGGAAGGCTAAATTTTTATCTCAGATGATGAAACCTATAACGAACAAGAAAACACTAATTTCTTCTGGTGCTGTCATTTACTAGAATCAACATCATCCTTCCTGTCTTTATTCAGCAGAGAAAACAAAGCTAATCCCAATTTCTAAAGAGCTGGCTAATAAAGGAGTCAAGGGATCATTAGTCTAATTAACTCATTCCTGTTTTCAGTTTACATTTCATTATGCTATTACACTCTTTGAAATGTCAATTTTTAAATATCATAGAAAACTGTTTAACATATAGACATTATGTTCAACAAATCTAGAGACATATAGCACAGTTACTCAATATTAGTAACTTAATAGTATCCTGGTATGCAACTAAATATCTCCCAGCCAAGGCATTATTGTAAACTTCATTTATTGATGTAAAAATCAGGGAACTATTTCAGTGACACTTGGCCCCTTGCGTAGTGGCAGTGCTTTTACTACCCGAGTATTTTGTAATAGTCAGGTAGATGTCCTTGCATCCACTTTTGGAAATCGGACCGTTTTATTCTGAACAAAAATAAATCAGGATACGAAGCTACAACTTCCTGCCAGGTTTCTTTTTTTTCTTCTTTTTATTGGGTGTCTTTCTATAGCTTAACATAATGAGTCACTTACTGCACTTTAAGTCAATTTTTAAATTGATTTAATGAGTCATCAAGTCATTTACTGTCTTTTAAGTCAATTTTTAAATAAACACATCTTCTGTTAAATTGATGGTAACTTCTGTAATCAGCTGTTTGGAAACAATCAGCCTCAGTTAACAGCATAGGCTTTACCGCTGTGCCTGCACAGGCAAGTACAAGTTTCATAAAACAATTAAATTAATGATATAGGTGAAATATTACATAATGATACCTGTGTGCACACAAAAGCAAATAGGAAGGAAACAAGTCTATAAGCACACACACACACCAACAGGCATTTGTCTGTCTGCACCTCTGAATATCTCACGTGCACTGGCTTCCTTCCTACTGGGAGCACACAGCTCTTGCTCAGCATTCAACGTAGTAAAACACTAAATGTATGTAACACCGCATGTGACTTGCCCCCACACACCTCCTGAATTGCTAACATGTTTACGTTAGGCATATCCCACAAACTGTTGGACCACAGCCTGAAGGATGAAGACATTTTGCCAATGTGCTTCTTCACACAGAAATATCCACAGGAGTTCGGAATACCCGACCAACTAAGATGGGCACAACTGCCACTGTCTCCTTGGTATCCCCTTTTCTAAATGCCCCTCCACCTGCCTGGGCCCCTCCAAAGCAGTCTTTCCCCCATGAATTTACACAGTACTTAGGCCCACTGTCATGCTGGTAGCTGACAGAATCAGGCGGTATATGCCAGAGTACACCCATAATGCTCTCGCAGTGAAAATGCAGACATCGTGATTCCTTTGTATGTATTTTAAGGGATGCTAGTGATTGCCTGCACTGACTCCACCTCATGGGCAAAATGAAGACAGGCACACTGAAATGAGAATGAAGCATGACAGCAGCTCTTACATAAATATGATCCAGGCATCAATTATATCTGCTATGGCATGGGCCCAGCTGTGCTGGGTAACAGGTAAAGAGACCTAATCCTTATGTATGTGTGAGCCTTTTCTGGAGTGCCTGACATTCATCCAACCCCTTCTTAAAACCTCCTGATATCACCTGGACTGTACCTACAGCTGAAAGCTCACTAGTTAATTTCCTGGTTATTTTAATTTCAGAGATCTGGAATTTTGTCTTCTGAATAGCGAGGACCCTGCCGAGGCCTCTACAGCACCTATACAACACCCTCAAATTGTGACAGTGTACTGATACAAGTTCAGCTCTTCTGGGCTGTAGGTGCTACAGAAAGGATGAGAAGTTAGTTTTAATATCCACCTGTTCAGTCTGTTGTAGGGGAAGAAGTCCTTGCTGATTCCTAGCAAACAGAATGTGAGAGTAGATATGCCACTGGCTGAGGGAAACCACACAGCTATTCATGGTCAGTGTTTTTTGTAGCTGTCCTTGCACTGTGGAAGGAACGAGGGTGCAGCTTTACGCACAAAAGTTTGGGAAGTGTGTCTGAGAACAGGAGTTTGCAATAGAAATCTCTTGCCTGGAGAGACACATGACTGCACCTCAGAATGAGACACAGATTAAGAGATGTTCATCAGAACTTGAAACTGAGGGGAACCTTGAGCAGTGGCAACCATGTGTTATGGAATCTGTGCAATGGGTTTTTGGGATCACAGCATAGGGGTCCCAGATCTGCAGGAAGCAAAGAGTTAATTAACATTCTGCTTTTTGTCACCAACAATAACGCATCTGAGGAAAAGAAGTGCCTTTAAAAAGATGTAAAGAAAGACCATGAGTGCAGCATGTGAATAATTTTAATAGCTTAACAAGGATAAAACCATATCCATTAATTAATGTATTTTGAGAAGGCTAATGAAAAATGACATACCTATCTGTCCAAAACATAATACATATATCTTTAATATCATCTCTGCTTCAGGAGGATTGAATCCAGATAGGAACTGTGGCTAACAAGGTACCTGATAATGCTCCTGCAATAAGAGGTGAGCATTAGCTCTTGTTAATTCATGTTCTCAGTGTTATTTGGCTCCATGGGCTGTCCCAATGTGATCTAACAGGATGTGGCATGCCAGAATGCATCACAACATGTCTGGAATTGTAAAAGCACACAGACCCTCAACAACTAAACTTCCCTGCAGCCCCTGGTGTGGAGTTCAGCATTCCTGATCAGGTACTGTCTCAGCTTTATTATCAACATGTTATACCTCCCACTGCTTGTTCAATGAGTATTTTCTCTCATCTGTGTTCTAAACCAGACAAAGGAGGTCAGTGCACCTTAATTTAAAAACAAAAGAATGATGCTTAAAGCTTTGTCTTACTGGGGTCTTTTATTCTCTTCCCCTCCATGTGTTTCCACCTGGCATCACCCAAATCTACCCTTGAGGAGAGAAGACCGAGGTGATTAGGAGATACACACAGCTATTTTAGCAAAATAAAATAAAATAAATGGACTTGAAAGAAGCCTGAAACATTAGAGCAAAAGCAAGTACAAAAGAAGGAGCTGTGGCATCGTACGCCCCCGTCTAACAAGGTATTGAGCACCGAAGCCCAGGGGACTCTTGGTACTCTCGCTGTGAAGATTAGACAAGAGCACTCGCGCAGGACACAGCAGGAATATGAAGGGACATGAAGTGAGCAATCCCAGCAGACAGCCTGTTGAAATGTCAGTCAGGCACTCTGCCTCCACCACCTTTCACAGAGCTAAACATCTCTTTATGTCAGAACAAATTGGGCAATCCTCAAATCTTTTTTTCCTCCCCCTGACTTCAATGCGGCGTGGAGCACTGGGAAGGAGTGCGGGAGGAGAGCGGGAGGGAGAGCCTACAGACAGTTCACTTCAGTTCACATGAAAGCACCCTGACACGCTACAAGACTGAATACTGATATTGGCAACTCTTACAATCTTATCAGAGAGGCAGGAGCAGCAGCAGCCGCCGTGCTGCAGACCTTCCCCCTTTCCAATTACGCCGGGTGGCTGCTCCTTTCCCAAGCATCCTGCAACGTCCTTTGAAAGTAAGCTCCTGGGTCTGATCAAAGGCCACAAAAGCAAACACGTCGTTTCTGTATTTATGAGCATATTTACTTCAGTCATCTTTTTCTTGTTTTCACTCCTACCTTCCCTCGCTAGTCCATTAAGGAAGTCTAATTTTAACCAACATCTAGCACAGTGCTCAAATGCAGACTGGTGAGTAACTACAATCTTATTTTAAATTATTTGGTTTCACTTACAAAATTCTGCACAGGGTATTTGGTTGGGTTTTTCGACTAAAAAGCATACACAGAAATTATTTTTGCATGAGAACAACAATAGAGAAACCTTCCCACTGAATTCTGTGAATGTTAGGAAGGTCTTAGTATGACTGTATAGAGATACATGAATTAATGTGATTGATTTTTTGTATTTGATACAACACATGAAAACATTGCTTTAAAAATAATCAGCCAATTTTCATTCTTTTTTTTCTTAAAAAAGCATATGAAAACAGAAAACCCAGCCAAGACATGAAGAACTCTGTGAAACTGCCTTCAAGTACAGCAAGCTTAAGTGCTACTTCAGATTTATATTATAAAGATGTTGATTAATAAAATTTCTTCTAAACTACCTATCTGAACACACCCCAAACACCACAAAAATCCCTCCCCTGACAAAGAAACCCATGGTTTTAAAAAGAGGAAAATGACTATTCAATAAGAAAACATAAATAATTGGCCACTGTCATGCCTGGCCAACTACTCTTTAGATCAGAGGTTTATTGCAAGCACAATCATTTGTACAGAGCAATCAATTTCTAAGACTTCATTCTGGATAATATTTTCTAAAAGCTGCCTAACATTTCTAATATTAATTGATTATAGTTTAAGATCAGATGCATTTCATTGCAATTTTAAGGTTCTGTTTATGATATTCAGGCAGGTAAATGCCTGTGTGTATGGCAGAGACATTACCAGACCATTTACTGCCCATTACCACCAAGAAAAGAAGCCCACACTGGAACAAACTGTGCAGCATTTCTGACATTCATTAAAGGAAGAAAGCTTTATAAGAAAAAAGAAATACCACTGATTTTTACAGGTGTTTAATAAAGATAAGCTGAAAAAAGGGTTCCTATTTTAAGCTTGGTGATAGCTAAAAATGCATTCAAATATGTTCAAAAGCAATCTGAAGTCTCCTAAAAATGGGTGTTTAAAAGTATTCAAGAAAACAGTAAAAATGCAAATATTTGTCACATTATTGTAGGATATGGGACAAAAATGCTCATAAATTCAAAGAACCCTGCTGAGGCAAACTGCATTTCATTTAAATATGACATTATTTGGGAGTCATTAAAACAAAAATAATGTTTATCGGTTGCATTGCAAAGGTTACTGTGAGAAAACAGCCAAAGTTTGCCCGTACTTAAATGAGTGGTGAAAGGGACTGTGAGCATAACACTCTTAATTTCAGCTGTTGTAGCTGTGCTGTGGGAAATAAAAAGACTTAATGTAATTGATGATTCACTACTGTAGAAATAGTACAGCAAAAATAATGAGGATGTAGCAGTGTTTTCAAGACTCTCGATCTGATATTCTAATGTACTTCAAACACATTACAATGAGACAAATTAAAAAAGGAAAAACAAAAAGGGTGCCAATAGTGCCTGCTGACTTTTCACTTGGAAATATGTTAAGTCCCAAAAAGAAAGTATACCGCACCTTGTGAGTGCTACAAAATACATACAACAGCTGTCGTCCCGCTATTCAAAGACCTTTCCTGATTTTTTTAAATAAACCCACGTAATGGGACACTTAGGCTACACAGAAGTAGGCTGATACGTTGGGTTTAATATTAAGAGCCTAACTCTCATTATTAAAAGCATCCAACCTTGCTGAAGAGAGATGGCTTCTAGCTACAGCCATGAAGAGCCTTCTTCAACTCAAGTTAAAAAAACTTCTGTTTCCATGGACTTGCTCAAGTCTGCCCATACCCCTAAAAACCACAGTGAAATAACAAGACCCCCAAAACTCTAGATTTGCCATTTGGAACCTTAAACTGTTCCCTGCAGTCATCAACCCATTAATTCCTGGTTATTTGTACATGGAAATCAAGATGTAGATGCATGCAGATCCCTTGATTACGCACACATTTAGTCAGTGGCTTTACTACTGTGAGTAGATTTTGGTGAAGGAATCAAACCAAGCATCCCATTAAATATCTGATGTAGGTAAATCAGGTCTTAAAATTTGATCCATCTTGCATTCCTCCATCTCTTAGATTTGATTGTATTTGTGAAAATCAATCCTGCACTTGCCTTAGTCCTGCCTTAATTCTCTCAGTGAATTTAAACGCATCACATATAGCACTTTTATGTGGTTTAAATCCAGCTGTGAAGACCCATTATGGTTCTGAGTTAAAATAATTTGCCCTGCATCACTCCAAACAGTGGCTTGCCTGGACTGCACATGAACTGGTCTCTCTTCCAACGCATTTTGTGTGTTTCCTTCCAATATGTCCTGAGCCACGTGGCCTGCGGGGACAGGGAAAGGGCTGGAATGTTACACTGCTCACATGCTGTAGTTAAGCACGTGCTTATTTACAGTGCCCTGCAACAGCCTGCGCCTAACGCAGCTTCCTGGAGCTATTAAAAGTGGACACACAATAACTGCAAGCAGAATTTGGCTTATTGTCTCCACAGATTTGTGCTAATATACCAGTGTCTCAAGACGTCGCTTCATTTTCATAACAAGGAGGAGATTTAATTTCTGTGGATTTCTATAAAAAGCAATTTGGAAACTTCTCAACAATGATATTGCTTCCCATAAATGCCAAATTGGTAAAAACATCATAAGAGGAAAACACAGCACACTGACAATATTGTTTTTTCTAACTTAAGTACCAGCATTATTCAAAGACATTATACTGCTAAGTATCCAAATAATTCATTCATTTTAAGGATCGAAAGCATAATATTATTTTGTTAAATTAAGCTCTCGCTTTCCCAAATCCCTCTTTTCCACTTAAACTGAGGGA
>VYZT01008417.1:0-18640 GCA_013400735.1 Pomatostomus ruficeps | reverse complement strand
GGGTGGGGGGTGACAGGGGGCAGATAGCCCAGTTTTAAGCATAACCTATTAATTGAAGCACATCAGGACTTTGTGGTCATTTAGCACTCCCTATAAATGAAGTCTTGATAACAGTTATTGATCTCAGTTTTCCTGGAAGAGGATCTCTGGGCTAAGCAGTGAGCAGTTTTTGCTTCTCTTAGTTCATAAATACAAGAATAGGGCTATTGCTCAAATGCCACCCTAACTGCCGAAAATGAAATAAAAGTAAATTTCAGTGCGGTGTGGAAAGCAATACAGGTGTATTTCCACAGGGGTTTTTTGAGTAGATAGCCCAAGGTTAATATAATCTCAAATTTCCTTATGGGAAATAGAGAATTGCCACAGCTGACCCCTGCTATCATTTGAAAATATTTTCTTCGTGAAAGCCTACTCAAACCATCGGAGTATATAAGTTACTGTTCTTATTTATTTATTGATCTTCCGTGTGCTACCATGGAACTGGAATTCCTCTGAACATCAATGAATTCAGCCTAACAACACGAGATGGGACTATGAGCATTTCTGCTGCCCAGGCAAGAAGCTGAGCAAGGGAATAGGAAGTGTTGGGTTGCTGTACCTGCAACACAACTGTGTCACAAGAAACAGCTGGAAATGGTCACTGTCTCTCCTGTCTTATTCTTTTGTCATTCAAGGCTTTTCCCCATTTTCCTTCTTTCTAGCTATTTCTCCCTAAAACTCCGCTATAGGCACATCAAATCAAAGGCTGATTTCTAAAACTTTCTGTGGACCTGCCAGAAGCACCTCTATCACTGAAAATACATTATCACAGGATTTAAACAGAGAAAATTAATCCCCTCCCTCTTTCCACCTTCCCTTCCCCAAAATGAGAAAAACGATCTCTACATCTCCAGACCCCCAGGTCAGATTAAACCCAGATGTCGAAGGAGAGACCTAGAAAAAGGTGCACATCCCTTCCAATGAGGATTTACGGAGAAGCTGCATGAGAGGATGAACTGTTGAACTCAGTCCTCTGTCGTAAAAATACATTTCATTGGGATTGTTAATGCACAACATAAGTACCCAAAAGATGCAACAGAATTCTGAAATATGAATTAAGGACGTATTGCCATTCCCAGCAAAATAACAAAAGTAGAGAGATTAAGAGGCAAGCGTATCTTTTTGAATTGTAGAATAGGTTTATGGGTCTTCTAATAACAACTTTTACTCAAACCTTACATAAATAGGCTTATATGATACAAATATTATGTGGGCTATGTGGAAACTACAAGGTCCCTAATCATGTTTAGGGATTACTTGACAGAACAGAGACATTTCATTCCTATTGGACCTAGGGATTACAGCAAAGAAACATCTAATATTCCGTTTTTTAATTTCATGCATTTTTTATTTACTTTTAATGATGCTGTATATATTCATCATCCTGAAATATTAAAACAGTATGAAAAAAGTAATAAATTGGTGGAAAATTTAGGGAATGGGAATGCAACAGCACGCAAATCATACACTATCAAGTGCTTGATACACATTTAAAATTACTGTCTAGTACAGCAAAGCCAAATTCCTGGCAGATTTCTGAAGCGCAAAGTCACAATAAGAAGATCAGCAGAACAGACTGAAATAATAGAATATTCATCCCCCTAATCCATATGCAATTCTTTAGGGCTTTTTTTTAACAATGCATATGAGGTCTGACTGTATTCAGGATTTAAATAAGTTGTCTCTCTCTCTCACACACACACACTCTCTCTGTATTTTTGTAAAAAAAAAAGTATATACAGTTATCATTTCTGCTCTACTGCACCCACATTGACAAGGTTAGCACATCTCCTCACACCTCAGATGAAACAATAGCATTTTAAACAACAAAAGTGTTAAAAGAAATACATTTATTCATACCATTGAAACCTCCTGCAACAGCTGTGTTGAAAGGAAGCAGTCCAGTTGCCTGGAAAAGGGATTTTTTTGGTTTAAGATTTTTAACTCTTTCCTACATGATTCTGAATAATTACTGGTTAATTTAAAGCAATATCACATGTAGTTACTGGAAATAAAATTTTGAGAGCAGTACTAATTCTTTGCGAGATCGTGCCTTTCTCTCTAGACAGATGTAATTTTAGATCTGGTATTGTATAAAGGGACAGAGGCCTAGAGATAAGTAAATCATCAGTCAAAAGACAGATGTTGATGATAAGGATGGTACATGCACAAAATGTGCTTGAGGACGGGAGACAGGGAGGTGGAGTATAAAACTTCCATTGCCATGCTTGAGATTACCAAATTACTTTCAACCAGTGGAAAGGCACAACTGAGCTACAGATGTTCCTCCAAACAAGAGAGTGTGAAGAAATTAATCCCCTATATCATACATACATGCAAAGCCTGATCCTTTGATCAAGCAGGTTTTGCACAGGTTTAATTCTCTGATTAGGCTGCAAAACATCAACACCACAGATTCATTTTGTTAGTGATATAAAATGAAGATATAAAATGAATGTACTCAAACATAAGACATTTGCACCAGTAATCTACATGTGGACTTGCTAAATAAAGGTTCCCACACGTGATAATTATGATGGCCACATGCAGGAAGCAGCTTTCACAACCATCAGGACAGTTCTTGTCACAGTTCTGTCAGTGAGGCAAAGGAGCACCAGGACAGGTGATGGTACATGAAAAGCCATCTGGTAAGTGAGAATGAGCAGCCACATCCTGAGGAAACCTGAATACCCAAACACAGTCACAGGCTATTTGTAGTAACAGGTCTCATGAGAAAAGGTCTGGGGTGCAGATTGCTGCATTTACCAGGACTTTGGGTTCCTACCTGGTGTGGGACATGTTGGCCCAACCCCCTCGAAATCATGCTCCTGTGTTATTAGCCAGACTGTGGTATCGGTTGACATTGCTGTTCACATTGCAAGGTTACTTTTTTAATCCAACACAGGCTAAACAAGCAATGTAAAAACATATTTAATGAAAGACATCCTTTTAGCTAAGGAACCTCCTTACCTGCCCTTACTATGACACCCATCTGCTGACAAAGAGTCCGAACTTACTGGTGCTTATTGTTTACAGGTATCTAATTATTACTCATAGACTGGGGAGGAAAAAGCCCTAAGCATACTGAAATCAGCAGAAGTGGTCCCAGAACAGGGCTAGAATACATCCATCCTCTGTGTATGCTTTGCAGGCACATAAGCAAAAGAATAAGCACTCTTAGAAAGGATTTGATCTGTAGTAGTGAGAAAAGCGTGAAGTTGTACAAGGAAATAAAAGACAAATGAACATAAAACTTCTGCTAGAAAATATGATCAGGATCCGTGTTAACAGAACAGGATCTAATAATGTACACTGAACTTAGGAGAGAAAGCCTGGTAGACACCCTGCAGAGCTGCACTGGACCGAATCTGAAAGGCACAGGTGGCAGCAGCAGATTTGATGCAAATGTACCACACTTTTAAAAGACAGGGCAATTAAGTAAAAGTACCAAGTACCATCTCATTTTGGGGGAAGAGCAAAAAAAAAAAAAAAAAAAAGAAGACCACAGAAGGGAGCTGGGATTTATTGAAGAGGAATACAGATCACCCAGCGAAAATCAGGGTATGCCCGAAATACATCAGTGCTACTCTCCCTTTTGCCATCCTTTATTTTACAGGACATAACAGAGATCTGTATGAGCTTCTGTTTTAGAGAAGACAACAAGAGTTTGTCACAGTGAAGGCTAGAAAAGAGCAGCAAAGCTTTTTGTTCCAAAGCAGAGAGCTGTTAAGTCTTTTCTGCAAGTGCTTGTAAATACACTAAACATTTTTTAATGTGCACAAAGAATATTTTGTTTCCTTGTACAGATTCAGAGAAGTCGATCAGGCACATTCTTTAGAAAGCTTCTAAGCAAGCAATGCAAGACATATATTTGGAATATGAAAGTTTAATCCTACTCATTAAAACATGACAAACTTATAATTAATTGAGAATGAAGTCAATAATGAGAACATCCTTCAATGTAATGATGTTGGTACTATCAGCTTGTAATATGGGAATACGCTATAGAAAATGAAGCATAATACTGAAAAATTACAAGTCAGTTTAAAAAAACAACAGCCTGAAAGTTTTGCCTTGGGTAGAATCTTTAGAACATGAATTTTAAATCCTCAAAAGTTACATTTTCCCGGTCTTCAAATGAGATCATACATTATGTTGTTTTCCTGTGATGAGGAATAATTCAAGGTCTTACATTGTCTGATTAATCTCTCAACCAATATTTAGAAAAGGTTTCTCTTTGAGCTAATCAAACTTGACAAAAGCAATCTTCAAACTATGCCACATTCACTGATTTGTAAGATATCTCAGACTTGTGTTCTATTAAATGCAGTTTAAATTAGCTCTAAACAGTCCTAAATTCACCTGCTTATGACACCCCCTGAATCTTGCCAATAGTACCTAAGGTAGGTATAAAGACTGCATATGCAGATTAAAATTATTAGGACAAGCTGCTTTTTCTTTTCTTTTTTTTTTTTTTAAAGGAGGATGCAATTTTAGTTTAAAGATAGCACTCAGCTACATCCCTATTGCTCACACTACAGTGCATTTTGGGGGATAGCTGCTGATGGCATTCAGTTTACTTTTTCTGAAGATAACTGCCCCAATCTTACTGGATAAGGTCTCCCTAGTCATCCCTCCAAATAATGCATATTTCTTTATCCACAGAAAAAGGCTAAATTTCAATATACAATCTTATGACATTCTTAGGCTTTCAGTATCAAACAATATCATTAGGTTAAAGGACATCACTCCAGAAGAGCAATGTGATGATGAGCACAACTAGTAAGGATGCACTACAACACTGCCTGGTAGGCACCACTGTTGGGAAGCACGTAAATTCCATCCCAGCCTTCACCTTCACTAACAGTGTTGGTAGCTTCCTTTCCTTCTGTGAGTGGTCATATGTGTGCAAAAAGGATTTTCCCATGGCTTGAGAATGTGTTTAAATTTGGTTGCCTGACTCCAAGCATTAAAAGAGATTCCTGAGTTAGCACAGCTGAGCAGGAGGGAAAAAAATCTGTGGGAGAGATGTAAGTATTAATTCTCTACTGCAAATGTTCCAAGAGGAAATCAGGCCTCCAGCTTATTCTTCCTCTCAAGTCACACTTAAGTTCTGGATAAATAAGTTTCTGAGCTACTGACTCCCCTCTATTTCCTCCTTACGGTTGTTGTGTGCAACTGAGAAACTGCATTTCTGGCAGCGTCTATGATAAAGTAACACAATGCCCCATTAACAAAGCCTCCCGTGTGTTACAATTTGCTAGCGCAAATCTTTCTGGGACTCAGGGAAGGATGTTCAAATATTGGGTAACGCACTCTGGGAAGACTATCAATAGAGTTTCTCAATTTGTTTATATAAACGGGCCAACACTTTTTAAAAGCACTTCAGAGCACTTAACTAAAGCAAACAAGCACTTGAACTTTAAATACCTAGCAAGAGAAGTCATTGACAAGTATGACTTGACTTAGTAAATTCTAATATCTTTGCAACCTTTCATTCATACAGTCTCTTCATGAAGAGAAGCACCAGGCTCTCACCTCAACTTCAGGTCTACTGTAAGACACAGGATGAGTGGGATGAGGAACTACCTAGTCCCCTTTTAGTTCTTTTTGATAATGCAAACAGCTTTGCTGCATCCTATACAGGGATCCTGACTCCATAAGAGTCTTTTTATAAAGCAGCTTCTGATTTTGAAAGCTTATTCACTCTCTTATTTGGCCCTTAAAGTAGGATTATTTCATCTTATAAACCTTGTTTTCCCTGATATCCATGGTAGCTAAACCTTGATTTGGGAATATAACATTTACCAAACACCTTCCTACTAATTCCCAAAAGCTCTGGGAATAACTTGCTATACTCAGGACTAGGGTGCCTTTGGTAAGCGGTCTCATCATGGTGCCAGTGTCACGTGCATTTTTTTATGTCTTCATATGTATAACACACCCCTCTCTAGCTACTGCATTTTATACACAACCCCATCAGTCATTCCCTGACCAATTAGTGTGAGCTGATTTACAAATACTTCTCTGCTGACAAACCATCACCCCAATGAGTAAGATGAAAGATTATTCTGGAGTTTTAGATGGTTTGGGGTTTTTTTAAGCGGATGTTTAGCTCAAGTACTAAGTTGGCCCCGAGAAACAAGAAGGTGGTACTTAAAACAAGTATTTCTGATCAGCAGCAGGTAAATCTCATTCCCTAAAATCCTGCAACATATCTCGATTTATATTTGTCTCTGAATGTGTTTTGCACACAGTCTGCATAATGTGGCAGGAAAGAGGTGGCAAAAAACCCCTTTACTTTAACCTGGTGATTACCATCTTAGAAAAAGGAAATAAAGGATTTTTTAAGCTATATTCTAGAGCTCAGTGGCCACAATAGGATTTTAGTTTGCTAGTTTTAGGGGATATGGAGCATGTTCTGGAACTGGCTGCTTGGGATTTGTACTGATTGGTCTGGTAATGAACATTCTCGAAACACTATTTTGGGAGAAAAAACCTTCACAGTTGATACAGCTGAAAATATGAACCACACAGTGCTAAAGCCTGAGACTATGCGCAGTTCCGAAAAGAAATAGCTTTGAAAACTCTTTGAAATATCATGCAAGTCATAATTGGGTTTTAATGTATAAAACGGCTCAGTAATTTAAATGTTTGGAAAAGAAAACAGTCTTTCCTAGAGTTTATGAAGTGCTAAGTCTATTTCTTAGAATGATTAACTGTGCAACCTGATTTTGAACACGAGTGTCTCCTAGCATATGCTCTCCACAGCTGACACCATGAGAGCAGTTTTACTAAATTAATATTCCAGGACCCAATTCTGATATTAAATTCCCTTTCTCATCCCCTCGCCTTGAGTAAGTGCCTTGGTTTCTACAGGGATAGTTTTACTTCCTATTCTAGAGCAAGTGAAATCAGGATTAAGCTCTGCTCCTCATGCATTTGGGTCTACTGAATGACAAATTAGATCTGTATGTACAGGATGCATACAGGAGACATTTCCACTAGAAACTTAAAGAAACCAACCAAAAAATAACCCTAAACCCAGAAAATGAATAACATTCTAGGATAATACAATACTCATTCACTTATAAAAAATTTTTAGTAACAAATGCATATTAGAAAAACAGAAGAAGTACAGCTAGGACAGCATAAAGAATGCTTTTGGGGAAGAATGCCCCAAATAACGTCCCATTTTAAAACAGTGATAAAACAAGACTCTGACAAAAGAAAATGCAATTCAGTTTTCAACACATTGCAACTCAGTAACAAGATCTAATGATTTAGAAAGTCCTTAAAGAGCCCATGGTTCTGGCAGAAATTAAATAAATGGTGAGGTGAAATTAAAGAATTGAAGAATAAACTTAGCCAAGATGACCTGAGAGAGAAAAGGAGACAAAAGCAGTGAAAAGAAACAAATCCAGGGAAAGTACTACTTCATTCTAATAATAGATTCATCAACAGAATATCTGTATGCACTAACACCTAATTTGAGCATCCTGAATTCTGATCCTGATTTCCCGAGATGGCAACTACAATATTAAAAAAGAAAAATACTTAAATTGCTCATTACTAGAAATAGATTGATTTGCATGAGAAAAATGCAGAGTTAAGATTCCCATTTCATTTACGAATATTAAAATCCTAAAATAAAGTCTCAAAGTAAGTCCTAACTCCCAGGCTAACACTTCCCTCCTGTTGGTAACAGCATCATTGCCCTTGGGACCTGGGAAATGCCATATATGGTGGCCACAAGGAACAGGATATTTGTGTGAGCCCAGAAAACCTGAACAAGGGCTTAGAAGACGAGCATGAGAACTTGCAATTCCGTCTGGTATTCAAAGACAAACAAATAGAGAAACATCCAAGTGGGGAACACCATCAACAGCAAGAGGCCTGGCTTTACTTATGCCCATCTGAGCAAAAGCTCTGGTCATGCTCAGCTTTTCTATTTCTCAGCAGCTTTCCTACCTTCAGCAAAACTTGCTGGTACACATGGCCAGCGGCTTTGTTTATTCTTAAATATGTAATGTAAAATGACTAAAGACACACGAGTTTATCCTGGTGAAGACGCCAATTGCCAGAGTAATTCAACATGGTATATGTTGGGCACAAGATGATGGCTGATATCCTGCAGTCATCACATTTTAAATTGCTTACTAGTTTTAGGTTTGAAATTGTTTACCAAATACTAACTTTAGTTATATTTGAGTTAGGTTTTTTTAGAGGATAGGGGGAGAGAGTGGGGAGTGGTATTAAATTTAATAGAAACAAATCACCAAGGTATTAGAAAAACAGCAGTTAATTCACCTGCCGCTCTAGAGAATAGCTCGGGAATACAAATTTTTGTTTTCCCACACTTAAGCTAAATATGAGGTTGTCTGAATTGTCTTCATCCCCTGAACACTACATGTGAGAACTCTCATTTTTGTATTCTAACGTTTTAGGCAGAGTTGCTCATATAATTCAGAGCCACCTTAATGTTCCTCAAAACTATACTGAGGTAAGAGACAACCCTTCATTTTGAAGGTAAGAGTTTGTCAGCTTCTAGGACCTTCAGCCACTAACCCCTCTCTCATCCATAAGTGTCTAACACGTGTCTCATTTAAACTTACTGAACATTTACAGCAGCCAAAACACATTTTTAACATCACTAAAACCCTCTCTGTCTCTGATGACCCTGGACTCCAGCATAGTTCAAGAGCAGGACCAAAATTTGAAAGGTTGGTTTAAAGATTAAGCCTGAGTCCCTGCTGCACCTGAAGGGACATCCTTCAGGAAGCAAACACCCCTCCCACTGCTGGCTGCGGTCTCCCACCCCCCGGCAGCTCCGGCGTGCTTGTTCCACCAGACAAATCGCAGAGGAGAGGGAGCGAACCCCCTTCATGGACTCACCATCCTTTTCTAGTCACATTCACTACGCATTGCATTAGAAAATCGTAACGGTGTTATAATATTTTGGCAGGATTTGTTATGGCCAGATCACTCACTTCCTTTGGGACACACAAAGCCTCCTCTGGCAATGAAACAGCCCAAATGTCAGCAAACCCTATAGAACAGAAAACGGTCTGTCAATGTAAAGCCTAAATGAATCTCCAGTTAAGCAAAACAAAACAAAACTGTATAACATAAAAATGCACATACAGAAAAAAGAAATAACCTAGAAGTGTTCACTTTTTATTAAGGTTTCTTTTTTTTTCCCCCCCCACCCTCCAGAAACTTTTGAACAGCATTACAATGAATTCATCACAAGGTGCTATTAGAGCACAAGCTCCCTCCAAGTGTTACCAATTCACGGACAGATTAGAGGGCACATTAATAACATAGTTAATATGAAGTGTTTAGAGCCTTTACATCGGTGACAAATACGACTCAGCCAAATTTCCTGACCATTGAGGCCACGGAGGAACAATTTGGTAGATTTCATCAACAGTTCTAATTATGTTCCTGTCAAGTCGAGAACAAAGTAATCCATAACTGGGGGGCTGCTCAGAGACAGTGCCACGTGAGAGTAATTTATGCCCAGGGCCC
This sequence comes from Pomatostomus ruficeps, assembly GCA_013400735.1. Lineage (NCBI taxonomy): Eukaryota > Metazoa > Chordata > Aves > Passeriformes > Timaliidae > Pomatostomus > Pomatostomus ruficeps. The sequence goes on along the minus strand of VYZT01008417.1, from coordinate 9,070 downwards.
TTGCTGTAGTTAGTGTGCACAACGCTTGACTAACAAGTGGGTTCAAAAAAAGGAATTTATTAGGGAAAACACAGCCCTCCAGCTTCGAGCAGCTCATCAGGTACAAGCTTAGCAGGAGTTATGAGGCAAAGTCTTGTTGTTTATAAAAGCATCTAAAGTCCACACTGGCCTCAGCGGATTTTAAATCACAGGATTTTAGCCCAAGGCTTCTGCTGGAGCTAGGTAAGCCCGCTGCCAAGGCCAGGGTGCAACCCAGCCCCTTTTAAAATCATCTCAGTCCTTGGGACAGTGGCAGTATCACCTCAGAGGCCGAGTGCTACCCATGCCCTTTTGCAATCCTATAAATAACACGCTAATGAAAGATGCAAAGGGATTATTAGTAACAGTAAACTAAAATGTCACAATACACGGTGTGTTCCTTACCACAGCCCAGCTGGGAAACAGACTGAGAAAGGGAAAGAGAGGGAAGGAAGGTAAATGGGGGAGAAGCTGTCATGTAATTTTGAGTCATTTTCCACTGTGATCTATATTGGGATATGGCTTCTATCCTTTCAAACAGGATCATTTTATACATGACATTCCTGCTGCATTTCACAAAAAGGCAGGGATGTCTCCCTAGCGCTCAAAGTGCAAAGCCTGGCAGTGGTCATTCAGGATCAATTACTTGCATATGCGGTGAGGTGTTAGAGAAAGTAAAATGATGCATTCCAAATGTATTTAAGAACAGTGTCTGTAAACAGAGGATAAAATAACGGTAGCAAAAAATGAGATCCATGTTAGAGAAAGTAAAATGATGCATTCCAAATGTATTTAAGAACAGTGTCTGTAAACAGAGGATAAAATAACGGTAGCAAAAAATGAGATCCATGTTAGAGAAAGTAAAATGATGCATTCCAAATGTATTTAAGAACAGTGTCTGTAAACAGAGGATAAAATAACGGTAGCAAAAAATGAGATCCATGTTAGAAACATAAAACACTTAATGGGTTTTAAAGCATAGTTTTCTGAAGGTAGTTGTGGACATACACTACTATCAGCAGTTTTAGGGTTTTATTTACCACTCCAAAACCTGCGGCATTTAGTGGACCAAACATCAGCTTGGATAAAGGGAGTAGTCAGACCAAGGACCCATTTCAGACTGATTTGCCCTGCAGCCCCAGAAAGGTTGACTTCTTCACCCACGCTTGCCACTGCTGGAATGGGTACAGGTATGCAAATTTGTACCCACATGACATATCTTGACAATGGATTTTTGACTATAAAAATGTTATTGACTTCACTAAACGATTGGTTTTAGTTACTTTTAAAATTACTAGATGACCACTGGCACACACGAAATGCAGAGCACATTTGGGGAGCACTACACCAAAACCCTGAGCTTCTCCTTTCACACTCTACTAAAGTTTCTTATCCAGATTTGCTTGAACCTGTAAATTCTCTGACATCAAGTCTAGGGACTTTCCCAGCACTTACTGAGTGGGACAGGATTAGTCTCATGTAACTGAAGCTTCACACATTTATGATTACTTGCTCCCAGGGATGAAAAAAAAAATACACTTTAAAAGCAGCAGTGGCTTAAGCTTCGCAAGGAGGCAGAGGAAAGGGAAGGACCCAGCCCCATTCTGCAGATGTGGAAAGAGAAACCTCTCTGCAAGTCAGACAGTAATTCAGAAGCCAAGCAGTGCCTGGATGTTCTAATTCCCAGCCTCGTGATTCAGTCACAAGACATGCTTCCTTTCCTGGTGAAATGTCATGCCGCCGCATGCTTCTGTTACAGAACACATCCTAACCAAGTGTAGCAAAAGCATGATGATCCCATTAAGCATCTAACATCTAATACCTTGTGAAAACTAAATTAGTGCTTTATCAAATCTCTAGTTTGTATGTAGAGCATAAACTGGCTACATTCGCTAATAGGGCAGATTGACCCGTCCCATATATTATCAAACCACATCAAAGTCTGCTGGAGGACGTAGCCTTAGCTACTTATTATCCCTTGCATTAACTCTCTCACTAGCTACTCAACCAATATATTTTCCTGTAATACATCTGTCATGATTTTGCAGGGAAATCAGCAATTCTGAACAGTGCAGCAGTTAGATAACAGGGCTAAACCCATCATGGTCGCCTGGCTTTCCAATCTGCTGCTAATTGGCATGGAGAGAAGCCCTTAGAGCTGGGCTTGCACAACAGCACGCCACTGCTGGGCCCCAGAGATTCGGCCTCTTAGTTAGATTTGTATATTTAGAGCTTGAGTCATTCACATGATTTCTTCGCGATTTATTACATTACATGCAAGAGAAATAAAGTTGGATGCCAACACCTTCAAATTTACAAGATTTTTTTTTTCTTCCTTTTCGCAGAAAAAGGTTGTATTTTGCAAGAGAACATGTGGCTTAGTAATCAGGGGAAAAGTGCTAGAATATTAGTAACAATAATGTTAGCAATACTAGATACAATGAGAACATCTTTCTTGGCTTGGATGCTATGCAATTGTATTCCCGTGTGCTTATTTAGGGTCTTACTTGTGACACTGTATAATGAATTATATATCAGAAGCCATGTTTCTAACTGTCTGGGAGCTCACATATATGGCTAATAGAGGGTCTGGTTGGTTGTTTTGTTTTAAAATAGTGTTTGTCTTTGGACCTGGAAACTCTGAGCCATTATACATGGGGCTCTTACTGACCCTTCTGACCATTTGACTACCTGTCTTCACTGGAACCCAGGAGTTAGTGGTGGAATATGAAAAATAAACTAAAATATCAAAATACCCCCTCTTCAAACAGAAATCCACTCAACAGGAATCAAAGATTCTTTCATTTTGCATACGTGATTGTATGTAGTTCTGAGATATATCCATCACACAACCCTAGTTGTTCACATTTAATCCTACATTTATTTTCTCTTTGTATGGCTTCCCAAGCAGTGCCATATTCTTTTCCTTTATAACTTCTGGCCCCTCATGTCTTTAAACACTAATGCAAACAAGCAAAAGGCATTTAGGGGGGTGTGTGAGGGTATTATTAGGAGGTTTGTGTAGTTTCTTGGTGATCCCTGATCCCATTGTTGATGGATCATTTTTAATCCAGAGAATATGAAAAACTGCTTATAGCCCAGTTGTGGTTTAGTATCATCAACAAAGGCAGGCCAATACAGTAGTTCTTATACAGGGTAAAACTTCTAAGAAGTAAACTTTTAGCCAAGGGGAATAAATTAGAAAACAACAACAACAAGGCGGGCAGTGAGTTAAAACATCACAATTCTATGTTACTGAATCGAACTGCAAGTCTTTGGAACTTTATCCCCCCCCTTCCTTTCCCTCTATATTTTTCTTCTTCTGTTTTTATGTTGAAATCACAGGAACTACACAGCCTAGCAAGGCTGTAATCACTCAGCGGGAACCTGGCACAAGCACAATGCAACCACCAGCCAGGCAGCAGGAAACTGAAGGAAATCTCTCTCTCCCTCCCCCCAGGTTTCTTAAAAGGGGCTCGGCGTGAATGAATCTTCCCGGTAGCCACCAACAATTTCTTATTCCTTCCGAGCAATCATCAATTTCAGCATCAAGTGGTTTAGTGGCTCTACAACTGGTAGTGGCAGCGGAGTAAGCCCAGCATGCAAACGTTTTGGCTAATTTAAAACCCTTGTGCTGCCGAATCAAACATGACAAGACAACAGTAAAAAGAGAGGCTATTATCCCAAATGAGAGTCGGCGGATGGCTGAAATTGGCTTGAGTGGCAGATACAAAAGAGGTGGAAGGAGCAGGGACAACCAGGCATGATAACAGCAGATACGGTGTGCACTTTCTCCCCCACCCCCAGAGCATTCACACATGTCCCACCTGGAGGAAAAAAGGCAACATTTCCGAGTTTCATGGCCAGGCAGAAAAAATACGCTTAAGAAGATTCAAAATAAATTAATACCTAGTGAGGTATCTGCCCCATGGGTATGGGGAAATTTAACTTAAGAGACATCACCCTTTCAACAGAAACCCTAACACTCCCAAGACAAAACCTGTCATCTCCTACCTGAATTCATGTCCTGTTGCCCCAAGTTCATTCCCATGAGTTGAGAAGCAACTGAGTTAGGACAGAATAACTTTAAAACGAGAATAATCTGTGGCGTGGCTACTGGTGAATAGTTGCTACACACAACGAGCTCATGAAGAGCCCAGATCTCAGAGAGCTGCTAGGGAGGAAATGTGGAGGGCAGAGGAATTAATTTTGCAAGGCAAGTGGGAGACCACAAGCATTCTCATGATGTTGAGAGCCATGAACCCTGGTGATGGCTTGCAGCTCACAGAATGATGACCTGTGGGATCACTGGAGAGCAAGCAAGTTGTCTTTTGCAAGATTAACAATTTAAAAGTGCTGAAATTAATTTTGTTTAATAGCTGTGGGTGCAGACTCCTTACAAAGTAGGTTGCAAGGTCAGCAAGCCTCCTAAAGCCTTTTAAAATACAGCTTTTTATAGGGACAGTAGATTTAGGGTGGCTTAGGGCTTAAAGATCTAAAAAGCAAAAGAAGGGTAAGAGGTCATTTCTTACCAATTCCAAATCTTGGGCGAAGACAGGTTCTCTGTTTTGCTTCTCTCTCTATGACATACACTTATTGGTATATACAAAGCTGCTTGAGGCAGAATAGGTTTCTTAGGGTAGGCAAAGTGAAAAAAGACATTAAAATCAACCATGAGAATGGGATTAACCAGTACATGGCAGGCTCATCAGACTCACACTGGAACATGCCCACCTGTGTTGCAAAAAAGCAGTGGGAGATAAGAAAATAAATCTAGGAGACTGAGAGACTGGGAGGGGAACGACAAGGGCAGGGGGAGTGCTCACACCCTTGTCATCATTCAGAAGTAGTTCACCTGTGATTCACATCTGCCTCCTTATACGAGATCATTACACTTTAAATTACTGTACTGTACAGAGTGTTTCAAGGAACAGCTGGGCTCAACACTAAAACCAAAACTAACCATTTAAAAGGGACGTACTCAGCTTCACACCCTGGTACATGTCAGCTGTCGCTTACAACGTAGCAAATTCTGCTGATTAGTGCTCCCTTCTAGGACACTTTTCTCCTACATTTTTGCCAACAGCACCCAACTAACTGCACAGGTAAAGTTCATAGCATGTGCCAGTCTGGGAAACAGAAACAGGGAAGGAGTTTTGCATTCCGTGTAGGATGGTCTGAATTTGCTGAAATTAAGCAACATTTCTTTGAAAAATATTTGTATTGAGTGCAGTTGAACCCGTGGGAAAGGTGGACTCACAAATTTAAACAGAAGTCTAACCCCAAAAAAGCATGCATCCCAATGCAAAGAAACATTCTGTATGTACAGAAACCCACTTGGTCTCGCAAACATATTCAGGGAACCAAGAACCCCAGGGGAGAACACGATCAATAAGAGATGTAGCATGCGGGTTTTTCTCATCCTGCCCACTTCTTTTCAATCTTTTTCCCCATAACATGAAGGAAACAAATGGCTTAGTTTACAAAGAAAAACCAAAACCAGCAACATGCCAAGCATCAAGCATGCCAGCTGTTCACAGATAGCCCACCCTGGGACAGGTAAGTGTCATGCAGCAGAAAAGCCCATGTCAGCCAGCCACACAGGCAGGCAGGAACACTTCAGCCTTTGCAGTGTGTTTTCCTGCGTAACCAAACTTCGTTACTGTGATCCTGCAGACAGAGGGGCCCCTTCCCTGGCAAGGAGGTAAGTGATGGTCATTAGGGAGGACAGAATTAATTCTGCTGCGAGCCTGGCGCTGACAGTGGCCAAAGCAAACGCACCAGCCATTTTTCTCAGCCTCTTCCACAGGGAGTTGGAACAAAGAAAGGAGCCCTGGGGAAATACTGAAGACATTACAAGAAAATAATTTTAGATGCGTATGAATACTGCCACCAAATACTGTGTGCTTTCAGGCTGACATATGCTGGTGTATGTGGTGTTTGCTCCCTTTTTTTATCTCAAAGTTGAATTCATATCCTCACACAGCGGTCCAAGAAAAGTCCAGTTCACAGTTCAGCAAGGAACTGCTTAAAAGGCAAGCCTGATACAGGTCCTTAGGGCACCTCATCCATCCTGCACTTGGATGGCATTCTGTACCAAGGGACCCCATTAGGAAGGAAGGGCAAACTGAAATCCTAACCCAAAGCAGCCTGAAACAGCACCAGCATACTGGTGTAGCAGCGATGGATGAGCCTCCATTTGTCTTCAAAGCATGGGAAGCCAATATATCTGCTTCAGAGCAAGCTCAACTTTACTTTCCAACCTTGCAGTGTACTTAAAGCTAAAATGTATATCATATTTCCATCCGCGGATAAGGCAGCAGAGAAGTGTCACCCAAGACTCCAATTAAACAGATTGGAAGTGACGCACTTCCAGTGCAACTCCATACAGCAAAACACCCTGAGATGCACTGTTTAAAATCAATTGCCCAGGAAGGCACTGCCACAAGCTATGAACAGTTTCCTTTCCCCTCCACACAATGGAACAACTCAGAAGCATCTTATGCTCTACAAAGCTTGCTGGAAAGCGCAGTTGCTGTAGGAACACTATCAATACCGGAGGTATCACAGATTCTACTCTCCGTGCAGAAGGTTAGGCCCTTCCAAGCAGGAAGAAACAATATGTTTGTTCTGTGGCCAAAGTAATTATAGACTTGCCTATATTGCTTTGTATTTCTCTTTTCATAAAAGAGCTTTGTATTGGTGTTGAACAAGCAGAGTTATGAGACTGGAAGTCTCCGATCTAAACGCACATCTGGCAAAAGTAAAAAGAGCTTCACTCACTTCAGGAAAGGTGATTCTGTTTATGCCAGGACTGAACATGGCCAAATATTCTACACTGTTTGTTAAAACATTTAAGCTTAAACAGGCATAATTCCCTCATGTATAATATGTAAGTATACATCTTCAGACTTTTCTTCACATGTTCATGTAACAACTATGTAATATTACAGGAGGAACTCACACTCTTCATCCATGGGGGTAGTTCCAAGGAGAACACAGAGATTCAAACACTGTCATATGAAACATGCTTGATAGAAGAATATTATTTTTTTGAATATTATATATTATTTATTCCTACTTATAGAAATCTCTATCCAGGGTCCTTATTTACAGTTCAGGGGTATCTATTGTTCCAGGTGAGATCCCCCTGCACCAGGAGCTTTACAAGTGCAGTGAGAGGACCACCATCACCCATACACACTGCAGTTCAAAGGGACCAGCCAGAGAGCTGCTGGGAGCACACGTAATTCTTGTGCTCCAGCCAGGAGCCTAAACTTAAAGGTTACCCTGTCCTGGTGTAGCACCATATCACCTCTAACGCCAATTAGGCTGACCAGAACTGGATATATCTGCCTGCCTATTCAGTTCATATCAGGAAGAAAGGAGAGAGAAAAAAAGGAGACGGGGAAAAAAAGCAAGCAAGGTCGGGCATTTACGTATGAGCCACAAACCTTGTATAAGTAACAGCAACAGCACCCAAACCCCCAGCGCAGCACCAGAAACTGCCTCCTTCTGCTCAGTGCACAATTAATTGTTAACAAGTCATCTCACTCCAAATGCCAGACCAGTTCTCTTCCCATCTGTGTTCAAGATCACAAAAATATGTCCCACTAAAAGGCTTTCTACATATCTATATTTACTATCTCTGAATCCAGCAAGAAGGTTAATCTAGGTATTCTGCCAATCTACAAAACCTAAGTAGTATGGACTAAAACAAGGAGAGCTGTGTTCTCTGACATGCTAGGGAAACTCATAGGGTATCATCCTAAGCAACTGCATAAACCATATGGATGAGATGTCTAACAAGACTGTCCCAAACCTTACGTTTAAACACTTTGCCTCAAAGTTTTAACCATTTTTTTCCCCTACACGTCAGACTTTGAATTGGTCCTGGCCAGCAGGAGAGTGGGGGAAATACAAGGGCCACACTCTTCATCTGCTTCTCCTTGGGATCAAACATTTCTCATGAAAAATATGTGTTGCTTCCAAAGCTTTTTTTTTTTTTTTGCCTCAACCTGTAAAGTTCTAATGACCTCTCAGAAAAAGTCTCCACAGCCTAGAAGACGACAGTGAAACATGAAGTCCAACCCCCTCCTCACCATTGCAGTGCCTCAGCACTATGTGCCCACAGCATGGCACTAAATTTGAATGCCTTACAAAAGAAGTGTGAGAGGGGAGAGTTGGAGAGTTGGAAAAATGAGACGGACATCTTGACAGGAAACAAAAGAATGGAGACCTAAGTTAGCCAGCCTCCCAGCCTCGGCTGCACATGATGCCCATGAGCTTCTGCCTCTGTGTGACACAGATGAAAAGAGATTGCTCTTTCTCTGAGACGCCAAGAATGTCAGATTCTAACGGTGATTTTTAACACACACACACACACACACACACACGCACACACATATATCTTTATATATATTATGAGGTAGTGAGTACTAATTTTACTGAAATCATTGCCATTCTCACGATTACTAAGGATCAGTTCCATGAGAAACATCACGCCTTGGTCTTGATACCTGATGTTATTCTCTTCACCTCAACATCTTCACTCCCAACAATCACAAGCTCAAGAGACACCATACCCTATAATGGTTTTCCCAAAGTTAGGGTAAGACTGAGATGAACCTGATGCCTGTTGCAATGCTCAGAACACTGGGAAACTTACTTTTTTCATTGGGATAAAAAAAAAGAGGCAACTTTGCTGTCGCCTTTGAACTTCTGTCTGTACCACTGGGATAAAGGCACTCAAAACCTGGAAAAGAAGCACTAAGAGGGTTTTATGATGCAGTAGACAAAAAAAAAAAAAANGGGGTTTTATAAGGCAAAAAAAAAAAAAAAAAAAAAAAAAAAAAGAGGGGAAAAAAAGCATTATGACATGCCCTGTTCCTATTCTGCTAATATATATTTTTTTTTGAGATAAAGCCTTCTTCTGTCAGAAAAAAAGGTCCCATATTTTCAACAGGATTTTAGGTTTAGCCTATGTGGAGGATTTGCAGACCAGCCATTACAATTCATCAAAGTACTCTGATTCATTAAAAAAAAAAAAAAA
>VYZT01008413.1:640-48711 GCA_013400735.1 Pomatostomus ruficeps | reverse complement strand
GCCAATTCACCTAAGTGCTTCTTGTCACTTCCATTGGACACAAGCAGTATTTAGGTATACACAAAGAAAATGAGGTAAAAGTGATGAGACAAGTATCAGGGAAGGGTATTGCTTTTTTTGGTAGCACCACAGATGCAACTTTTATTCCAGGTCAACTGCTTTCTTTCTGCTCTCCTGGGATTTCATGATCTGCTGGACAGAATGCCAGCTTCCCATCATTACGGGACAGCAGTTGTGCCATACTGCAAGTTTAGAAATTCATGAATCTGTAGTGCAATAAAGGGACAGCTTTTCCTTACTGTATAATTCCAGTACTGCACAAAGGTCACAACACTAAAAGCCTGCTGGAATTGAAGAGCATCTTTTTGTTTCATTTTAAAGTGGTGAAGGGATATTATGATAGAAAATATTAAGGATATTAAGAAACAATTAAAGCTGGTTTTTTTTACACAGCCAGCAGCCCAAGCCACCCAAGAGTCACTGGTGTAAAAGAAGAGTCCACTTACAAGATGTTCATCTCTACCCACGGGGAAGTGCCCAGATAGAGGGAATCAGAGCCATGTTTATCTGGGACTTTCTGCCCTTGCACCTAAGGCTTTCATCTCTCCTTTATTCTTTATACCCAAAACCCCTTACTACACTGTTTTCCTTACCTGATGTAACCTGAACTGGATTTTTTTCATACTGTTTAAGAAGAAACTACAATGAGTTTTGGTACAGAACAGTGCCTCTCTCTGCCTTGGGCACTGCAGCCTGTCTGTATTTTACTGTTTGGGACTGTGTGCTTGCCAAGCTTTCAGAAAACAGCAATGGAAAGTACATGTTTAGGATAATACAACAACAGGATAATATAACAAATGTGAATATCCATAAGAACAAACTTATATTATATATTTAGTCCTTTGCAACAGAAACCAAATGTGAAACACTTCCATTCACAAAATGCCATATAATCCTGATCATATTTTCATTAATACTTTGCTATGCTTGAGTGGGATTTTATCACTGGACATTTAAGATGTTTGAAATGGACAATATTCTTTAAGGAAACTTTGTGTGTGTGACACCACACAGTGAAGACTAATTCAAGCCTGGAAAGCCAGAATATAATTTCTTATGCAACCCTACCACAGAGACCGTCCCAATGGCTCTAGTGCCCCAAGCAAGCAGAAGCAGACAGGATACTATTAAAATGTGTTATTTCTTTCACCTTGGCTAATCCTGCGCTGGGTACACAAGGCCACATGAAGATTTGGCAGTGTCAGTGACCCCTTTTGCATCTGGGATCTCAGGGACTGATTTGCTGCTTCAGTTCAGCTTCACCGCCTTCTGCTTCTGGCTGAACCTTGAGTTCCTACAGCCTTTTCTGAAATTCAAAGTGAGTGACTTTCCCAAGGTCACACGGGAGGCGCATGGCAGAGAATAAAGCAGCACTCTTTACACACATAACATCAGATGTCTTAGCACTCAGAGGTTTTAGGACAAGTCCTGGACTCCAGCCTCAACGCTGTGTTTGCTTATTAGCTAGAAAGCAGGAGAGAGTGGAAAGCCCAAGGAGCCTCACATGGACCTGGTGGGAGACATCAAGTAGGTCAGTTGGGCTATTTCACTGCTTTCCTTTGTGTTCTGTAAAAGATAGTAAGTGCACTTGTAATTGTAAAAACCTTGGAATTGTGGCATGAAATGAACAAAGTGCTGACAGAGAAAAAAAATTAGTCATGAAACTCTAAATAAAAGCTTATTCTTTATTAACGCATATTTAATTTCAATGCCTACTAAAATAGATGAAAAAAAATCTATGCCAAAAATTCACCACTTTTCTCCTTTGGGCAATCCCTCATGAATCTTTGCAATTACTGATAAGGAGAAAAAAGAAACCAAAACCAATAAAGAAAAGATGCATTGCAAGAAACACTAGCTAAAATTAATAGATCAAATACAAGAAATATTATAGAGCCCCTCCAATCACATACCCCATTCACAGAGTTTCAGGATTTACTATGGACCATAAAGAAAAAAACAGACACTGAGGATAGGACACGGTACCTGTATGTAGGTAGATACTGTGATTCTAAATACTGTATGGTCCTTCACTTTGCCTTCATCTGCCAGCCCTGGAGAGCAGTATCCTGTAGATCCTGGGTCAAGCCTACCTGCCCTCACAGGCACCCATCACACCCCTGATGCCAACAGATGCCTATGTGTAGGTGATTATAGTGTTTCTCATCATCAGATCTTGATTATATAATTACAGAAACATAAGAGGATGAGTCCCAGATCTGGACTATTGGGACGTGGTTCAGGTACCTAAACTTAGATATGTCCTGCAATCTGAGATCCCATTGGTTATCTAAGACATGACAGAGAAATCCCAGAATACCCGCAGCTGTCTGGGTAGACAGGACTCCCTTGAATATTTTAAAGCATAAGGCACCAAAGAAACCAAATCCTTCTAACCCAGACAAAAGTTGTTAGTGAATTATTTTTCTGTGCAAAATTCTGTGCTACACAAGCAAGTAAAAATTAATATTCTTCTGTTGCTTGTGAATTTTTTTCTCACTTTTGGATTATTTTTTATTTTAAAAATTTTATCTAAGTTAGAAATGTCAAACAAAATTAGAAAAGTGTAGTAGCATTTTTTATGCAGCTTCATGGAAGATAATGAAAAGAGAAAACAACACCATAGAAGGCAGAATAGCCTGTTTTCACATGTAACATTCAGGGAATAACAAAAGCCAAGCAGGATATGGAAAATTTATTCCCTTTTTTGTAAAACAGCCAACAAGGTATGGAGAAAAGTATGTTCAGATCCACCGTGAGACAGCCAAAATCAAACAGCAAAACAAAGATAATGTCCCTCTTGGAGTCTGAAAGGGAAATTAGTTGTTTATATCACTAATTTGTACAGCATCTATCTCCATTGCCACTAGGTGTTCTAATTACAGAAAAGTAATGATGTAAAAGTTGCTAAGAAAATGTTAAACGCAACAAATGCATATTCTGTAAGCCCTAAGGGGTTGTTAGATTTAAGTACTGGAAGACAGAAAGAGGAATTAACTTTTCAGAAGGGAACGAAATTCTGAGGAGACAGAGCCTTACTCCAGAATGTAGCGTACAAACTAGGGATGCAATCCTTAATATGAGGCCTAGTCAGCAGGTCCAGGAATTTATGCTATTATTTATGTTATTGATAACACCATTTAGATCAAAATAGTTTTTCTGAAGGCTCTTATTAGTATCTATTATTATCTCTGTTACATGTGGCCTTGAATAGTCACGAGTGCTTAGGGCCTCTCTGACAGATAATGTGTCAAGTGTGAGAAAAATATGCTGACAAGTGCATAAAATAGATTTTCTTTCTTCATTCTTTCTTTCTTGCTCTTTCTTTCTTTTTTCTTTTTATTTCTTTCTTCTGTGTTCTTTTTTCTCTTGGCTGACAGCTACCAAGACCAAGAACTTCTCAGCCAAGTAATGGAGGAAAGGAGTGAAATGGGATTTCTCAACCAACCAAATGATCCATAGAGCACTTAAAGGCAGGCAGATGTTTTCTACATTACACTGAGTATCTAAGAAAACAATAGGGCAACATGTCAAAATTCTTATGTAAATTTCCCTGATTCAGCTCTTTCTCTGAGGCCTGAGGACAATTAAAAAAACCTGAAAGNCCACAGTTAGAGAGCTCAAATATTTCCTTTCTCCTCTGTTTACTTTGTGACAGCCTTCACAAAGTCTTCATACTACTCTGAGCCTGGAATCTGGCTGCTCTAGGCAGAGTATCCCTCTTTTGTTTTACCAAGTGAATCCAAGGAGTTTCAAGTGTCTTCGTTTCTTCATTTTGAGAATCTGCAACCAGAAAATATACGGGCCAATTTCAAACCCCAGGTGCAGTTTACTTCATATTCATAAGAAAACATTGAGACTTAAGAAGGGAAAGAGGCAAATTAAAGCAACAAAGCAGTCTACTTTTACGGTTAGCTAGTCTAGACCACCCGTATACAGGTACAATAAAAGCCTTTCATTTGCACCATCAGAGATATTTCAGTATTACCTTTGCATTATTCTGAATGACTCAGAGCCCTTGAATTATGCCTCATGTTATTCCTCAGGTCTCTGTAGTATCTTCAACAGGAAATGTTCCTGCATTTGTGGTTTCTTTTTTTTTTTCTTTCTCAAAAGCTGCCACAACTTGCATGTCTTAACTTACCTCCAGTTTATTTATCTCTATAGAATTATGCCTTCTATCTTTGAGGTTTCTTGTTTCTCTGGGCTTGTTTCTGGTGTTTGTGTGTTTGTTTTGGGATGCTTTTTGGGGATCATTAAAGTTTCCGAAAAGGTAGTCCTATAAGATGCACCTGTCCTGTTATTAGGGAGAAACTATGTGTATGACTTTGACACACCGCTTTCCCTGTACAGGAGGCTGCAGATATCTCTGAGCCAGCCCAGGTCTCTTGGCTTTCAGGGAGTAGAATTTGATTTTGTTTAACCCATTAGAGCACAACTTGCACTTGGGCCAGGCACCTTCATCCGTCCCACCAGCGAAAGCTGGTGGCATGACAGGCAGCACTCCTTGGGCCTCTTTCGAGGAGGTCTGATGCTGCTAAAAGAAACAGGAGAAGGAAAGCAAGGTTCCTGCAAAGGAAGCACCATGCTTCGGGAGGAATTTTTGCATGTGGTTTTCCTGCCTCAGTCAAATGCCTATTGCAGTGACTAGATATGAGAAATAATTTGTGGCGTGTCACATTTGCCTGTGGCCAAGGGGATTCTCCTAGACAGTGTCACACTTCTTTTAAGAAGGCTTGTTAGGGTTTCTCATGGCTCTACCTGTCACTGTTCTACAGGAATCTACTGTAGGAATCGCCTGTGGGAATATTGATGGATATAATGACAGGCCCACTCTACTTTTCCTCAACAGACACTCACACAGAGTTCATTCCATGCCACCAGTCACGTTTGGCAAAAACACAGAAAAAAGGCAAAAAGATAAGATGCAAAAATTATAGAGGCACAGCGTTCTTTTCTCCAATTGGTTTTTCTACAAAATCAATTCCACATCCCTGGCTTAAGACACTGTCAGATCTGTATCTTAACACGGCACAAATTTTAATTAGTTCTTTTGTTTCCCTAATTACTGGAGCTTAAAAATACTGTAAATCTAAAACCCATTCATGCCAAAGATAAATCCCAGAGTGTCATTTCTAAACCTCATATGAAAAAATATGGCTTTAGAGGAAAAGAAGGAAATATTTTTGTAGTAGTTCTTTCTCTTCTACCAGGAGAAGAAGAGGCTGTTTGACATCTTGACAGAGGTTTAGAATATTAGAAGTAATTCCAGTAGACATTAGTGGGCAAAGTACAACCGAGGAGTATGTTCAAAGAGGCAAGTGCACATAATTTATTTCATGGTTCCATGGTTTACAGAGAAAGAGAATGTAAAGATATAATATACTGCTTTACTTACAAACTCCACCATTAATGAGAAATAAAATATATGGTTTATTTTGTCGTTAAGGAATAATTTTCCTCCCACTTTTTTCCCCATTAAAAACTTATATTATCTGAGTAATATTCAACAAATGGAAATTCTTACTTTTATGCTGGTTTGGACTACTTCAATCCGTTGATTTTTCTAAAACTGTTCCTCCAGTGAGAACTGTGTGGAACTTGTTTAGATTCGGGAATTTGAAGAGGGGGGAAAGTAGCTTTTAAAAAAGTTGTGCTTTTCAACAACCCCATCCAGACAAGAAAATTGATTTCATTCTTAGAGAAATAAAGGCAGCAAAAAATTAGTTGCCAACTGGCCTCTTTTCTCTTACTGGATTACACAGCTCACTCTAGCCCACAGGTTTTTTTCAGCATTGAAATCAATGTTTCAATGCATGTCTCATAGCAGACACTGGCACATCTGTCTTACCTTGACTTTGCTAGCACAGATAAAAATCAGTAGCAAGATGCAGCATTACTTTTATGGCTACACCACAGTACAAACTCGACAACATTGTCACTTGTATTGGTTGTTACTGAAGCTGCTGAAATTGCATTAACACAGTGCTCCAGCTAAAGCCACAATCCTGTCTTAAATCTACTGTGCAGATGCAGCCTTATCCACACCACGACAGGGCTGTGAGAGGTATTCAGGTGCTCAGTCCCATGACAGATCTTTTAATGTCTGCCTGTCTGCTAATGGCTTTTGCTCACAGGCAACTTCAAAATATGCACTGCACTTTAGGGCATTGATTGGCTAATTCTTCAGCAGGAGATAGCTGAGATATAGATCCAAATTTCTTAATTAATGAATAGGGGATTTAATATTGCATCAAACTTAATTGCACATCTGACACATCATCTAGGTAATGCCTGGTGATGTTGCCTCTATTTTCCAATCTGTCATGACGTTTTTCATAGGCAAGATCTGAACACAAACAGGGATGCCAGATGTCTCCAGCCACTGCTGTCTTGGAAAGTGTCAAGTCCTGAATTTTAGGTAAACGTTAAAAGAGGGGCAGAATTTAGGCCCTACTATCCGGTGTATAAATATAGAACCAGGGGTTGTTATGATCTCAGATGTAAAAAAACATACCTGAGACAATTATTTATCTGTTTGTTGAACACACAGGACTGATGTCTGGAAAACTAGTTCTGAAAGGACCTTGTTGCATTCCCATATACACTTCACTCCCAGGAAGCAGCTGAGTTTAAAACCTCTGGTGGCAGAAGGAAAGGTGCCAGCAAAACTTCAGCTCTAGATGAGAGGAGATCAGCCAGGAGGGACAACTGTGTTCTGGGTGCACCAGCAAAGCATCACTGGCCAGCTGAGGGAGGGGATTATCCTGCTCTGCTTTCTGCTGCTGTGGCCTTACCTCGAGTGTTGTGTGCAGTTTTGGGCAACACTGTATAAGAAAAGTATATAGCTATTAGAGAGTGCCCGAAAGAGAGCTGTGAAGATGGTGAAGGCCCTTGAGAGGAAGCCGTATGAGGAGTGACTGAGGTCACTTGGCTTGTTCAGCCTCGAAAAGAGGAGACTGAGGGGAGACCTCATTGTGGTCTGCAACTTCCTTGTGAAGGGAAACTGAGGGACAGGCCTTTTGCAGGGCCAGGAGCTGAGCTTCAATGTTCTTTGTGGGTCCTTTCCCCTTCAGGATATTCTCTGATTCTGTGGGCATACCAAGGAGAGCCTACACCGAGAACAACAGAGCACTGGAATGGGACTATCAAGCCAACCGAGGTAGGTGGGGGAATCTCCATCATGGGAATGTTGTTATAACAAGTTGTGCAAAATTCAATCAAGATGTCAGCAGAGCGATAGCTAATCCTTTAACTTTTCCAGCTTCAGGGCAGAGGATGAGCAGGAATTTTACAGAGGTATTTACTTTTCTCTGATTGTAGGAACCAATCTGTAGCTGACATCATCAAATCCTTCTTGTGTACACAAGTCCAGTGTGCATATAAGATATACCCTGCTGTTTAGAGGTCTTATTGTTATTGAGCCATTGCCTTTCATCTGTTAATTACTAAAGACAGCTCAACTGTGGAGCATTAATAATTCTTATAGGTGGTAAAAGCCATGGCTACAGTTGCCATGGCTTCAAAAGGAAAGAAATCTAAAGAAAGCATTTTGTGGAAAAGGAGCAACTCCCCAGAAATAAGAAATTAGTAGCATCCCTTGACGCAAAAATAAATGGGTTTTTCAAGATTAACACCATACAGAGAATTGCTCTGACTTTCAGGAAGACAACGAGGTTCTATAGTTCATATTCACCCTCTCTTTGATAAAAAGAGTACCATTTTATATTGTCTAATGGAGCCACTGATGAGACCATAGTATTCTCTGCAACCTCACTGCTTTAGTATGTGCGTATGTGACTCCCAGGGAAAGTTTTTACTGGTGGAGAGCTATGGTCTGTAGGAAAGTACAGTATTATATGAGGTATTATGTGATTAGCTGCAAGGAAACCTTTTCTGAAAGCATTCCTAGGAGCCCTGTGTACAGTGCAGAGGAATCTCAAGAGATACCCTTAAACATCACTAGAGAAATCATGGAGGCTTTTTGGATTTTTTTGGCACATTGACTGATCTAGCTGAGCAGATGTCCTGGTAGAAGAGGAAAATATAGCAATAATTCCAGGTGACTTGCTGCACTTCTGACTTCCCAAATCCCAGCTCTCCAACAGTAAGATCCTCTCTGCTATCACAAAAAATGCACACCAGCAACACTATCTACTTCACCTTCCCTCCGAGTAGACATCACGGTTGGAAATTCTGAAGAAAAGCAGAAAGAAAATATTCTACTTGTGGTAGAAGGGAAGACAGAACTTGGAAACACTAGTTTCTCTGCAACGTTATTTTCTCTCTGCTTTGGCCAGCACTTCCTCCAGGGAAATCTGATCCCATAGTGTCTTACACAAAGATTTACTAGCTGATAGCAGAATCTGTGGGTGTGTGAAAAGCCTGACAAAAACTGTAAGAATTTATTTATGGCTGCAAATATTACATCCATATGGGAAAGTTTATTTGTCTTTAACTTTTTTCAGACACATTATAGACTGTTATTTATTTAATAGTCTAGTGGAACATAGAAAAAAAACCATAACAGGAGAAAACTAATTATTATAATAAGAGCAATACATGTATAATTCCATTTAAAAAATTAGTTACTTCTCTTTCTCTATCAAGATTTTTCCCCAGGCACAATTTTCTGTTCATTAAGAGATAATTACCTTCACTGCCAAGCAGTTTATAAATGCACTGTTTATACCAGGAGAAGATTTGAGAGTTACATTTCTTGTCAAAAATGTTATTGCTATTGAGGCAGTCTTACTGTATTATATCCAATAGGTCACTAGACATGCAAGTGGATCCATGTGCATTTGGTAATAGTTGAAAATTATTTTACTCCTAAAGGACATATTTGAAAATGATGGGTTTACTGATTAGTCTTTTCATTCCAGACCAATACTATCAACACACTGAAAGACATGCCAGCAAGAGCTCTCTCGCTTCACCCTCTTCTGCCTCTCCCTCTTTTCAGATACAAGCAGCTTCTGAGTAATGTGTCTTGTTTCTCACACAACATTAGAAAGTGGCACTACAGAAATATAACACTAAGCTATCTTGCATTTGAGGCACTAATTAAACTTCACACCACCTTTGCCAGTTAATTACCATCATCTTTATTTCAACAGATGAGAAAATGAGAAACATGGGAAAGGGAGACCATGCAGCAAGCCTGAGCTCAAGACCCCCTCTTGCTCATGTTCGTCATTATTCCTCCCTTCTGAGCTGTGGCTCTGCATTACAATTGCTGGCTGGCAGGTAGCTGGAAACAGCATGCATAGCTGCATGGAAAACTCTACCTCAGTCACTGGATTCCAGCACCTTAGTCCACTAAGGAGAAACACTGGCAAGAAGGAGGCTGCAGTGAGCAGGGAGCCTTCTTCAGCCTTCACTGGAATTCTTCTCCATCAAGCATGCAAATAACAGACAATAAGCAATGTGGTCCATATTTAGCCAACTAAGTACCCAGGTTGCTCTTTTGCAAATTTGACAGTCAGCAAAGATTTTGGTACATCCTAAAGAAGATTCAACATGCTTGAAATCTGAGTTGCCACATATTAATAAAAAAAATTTATATCCTCAAGGAAATAACCTGTCTCCTGGTTAAAAAATTTACTGACTCCAATTTTTCCTCTCTATTATATCTCCCCTACTACTTGCTGAATGTGCTGATTTGGCACTGGCATCTGAATTTGCACATCGTAATAGTCATTAAGCAACAGTAATGTGTAGTAATCCCTTTATCATAGACTTTCTAAATCCTTCGTTCCCACAAGCTCCTGGAAGGCCAATGCTGTAAAGCTAGGATATGTTTCTTACTTGAAGAATTTGAAACATTAAAAAAGATGCACAGCACACTATGCAAAACAGTCTAGAAATTATTGCAAAACTATTTTATTTTCTGGCTTGTACAATAAAGCACAACAGAAAGAAAAAGTTCCCAGGAAAATGGAATAATGGAAAGTAATATAATCTGTGGGGTTTGTGTCCTTCATGAGCTATTTTTAATGAGCCAGACAATGAGGTCATTATTTCTGATACTGAAATTATGATTTTATAAAATCAGTAGAGTGTTAGTAAACAAGGACCTAAATAAAAGGATTTAGTCACTTTCTCAATGGAGAAAAGAAAATGTAAATTATGTGTTTCTCCCTTATAAATTCCACTGGACTGGAAATTCAGTGGGAAGCTGAATGTGTGTCACAGGAAGGACACATTCTTTGGTTCAACACACAAACTGAAAGGTTGAGGAAGTCAAGTGAACATTTGAGGGAAAAAACCATCACAAAATGAATAAAACAGTGTTTGAATTAAAAAAAAACCATGACATTTTTAATTCAGTTGGAATTGATAGGTTTCTTTTTATTTCCAGATACAGAAGAATTTCTTTTTAAAAATATAACAAAATAAAGAAAAGGGGGGAAAAATCATGCATGAGAAACTAGTTCTTGGAGCCATTAAAAACACCATAAAAAGCATGCAGCAGCATTTGTCACCTCTCTCCAGAATAAGCTGATTAAAGCACTCATCTGGGACCAATTTCCCCTTGTCATGCAACTTGGAAGAAAGACTTGAGATCAGGTTTCCCTACTCTAGATTCCCAGCCTATGGAGTCTCCTTCTTCACAGTGACTATTTGTTTATAATAATAGTGAAATAACTAAAGAACAAGTATTTGATTGTTCACTGGGAAAAGTCTCCTTAGAAGAAAGATATTCAAACTCCCTTTCAAAATCAGGTAGGGGTTTGGGGTCTTCAACATGTTGGGCTAGTGTCCTAATCACCAGGATTATGAGAGCTGGAATTACTTCAGCAGATGCTCCTTTTGAATCCAGCTCAAATTTTGAAACATTGTGCTGGGAGAATGCTGAAACTAATCTTTTTGACATTGCCAACACTTTTTTTGTTTGCTGTTATTTTCTTTCTTTGCTTGTCTTTCTTCAGTCAGAGCTGTTCTTTCAATTTGACCTAAATTTGTCACTGGTTTCAAGTAGAATTGTGAATGTTTAATTCAGAAATAGTAAGTGGCTAAGCTGGAGTCAGGACTGGTCTCAGAGGGCCTCTGCCTCTCAGCCCAAACACCTCTGCTCCTTCACTGTCTATACCAATCCCTCACCCTGCTAGAGCTATAGATCTATGTCAGCTTTCAGACATATGTCTCTATCATAAACTTGATTTTATCTCACAGTTAGGAGGTTAAGGAAAAACAGTCTAATCTAAAGCTAACCTTTTGTCAAATTTCTCGTGAGATTCTGTAACAGCTTGTACATGTGTTCTTGAATCCCTTGGGTATGAATTTCCTTAACTCTCTACGTGAAGCCTTCTCATGAAGTGACAAATAAGGTTGCTTTGCTCGCTGTCTAATATCAGAAGAAATCTCCGTGAGTCTGAGACTCCTCAGAGTCAAGATCTGCTGTCAGGGAAAGGCGCAGTACAACACCCAGCCCATCAGAAAGGACCTGCATGAAAGACCCAACCCTTGCAAATGAGCATAGCAAGAGTGATTTCTGCCCACCTCTTTTTGGTACTTCTGATTTTTTCAGCATTGTTTTTTTCCATGTGCTTTCTCTTTTGTTCCTGTTTTTTGACCTGGGACATGAATATCTGTGTGCATTATGATGTGAAGATCAAAGAGTGGAAGTGGCCTCACTCTCCGTATCTACAGCTGACAACAAGGTTGTATTTATGCTAGCTGATTTCAGGTTTGTAAACTATCTGGGCAAAAACATTTAACCACCTGCACCAGTTTAATGGTGAGCACAGTTCAAAGGCTTTGACTTCCCATGACTTTGATTCAGCTCAGCTCTAACAAAGGAATAGCAACATATGAGTTCTGGCAAGGGAATTACTTGTTATGGGTAGGGCTGAACCTCCTGGGAACTGGTGGGTGTAACAATCACCCCTCCATGACGATAACTTAAAAATCTGTTATGGTTTTCTATGGAACTGTTTACTCAGACATCAGAGACCTTCTCACAAACACTGCACTGACAAATTATTCAGATACTTGTCCAGGGATTGAGGCTTTTAGACTTCTTTTAGTGGAGGTACCTATCTTCGAGAAATAGGAAGAGTACAGGAGAACAAAAAGACACAGGCATAAATTACATTAAAATGGTTACCCACAAATGGGACCATGAGCATGATAACAAACCAGGAAAAGCAGTGTGATAGACAGACATAGTGGTGAGGAACAGGTTCTCTACACAGGAGAACACACATGACAAATTGGCAAAAAAAAAAAAAAAGAGGTGACAATGAGTATGAAAGAAACCAGCTCTGAGGTAAAGCAATGTGAAGTAATAGAGATATTTGAGAACCAAAAAACAGAGAAGAATGTGAACTGAGGTGCAGGCAATTTGGCATCAAAACAGAAGATAGGAGATGTACAGCCAAGAGGCAGAGAGGAAGAGAAAGGATGAGACATGCATATCAATATCAGAAAAAAAAAATTGGAGCCTGATCATGGTTGTAGGATCTTTCAGAGGAGATCCATTAAGTCTGACAGTCAAGCACATCCAGAGCATAGAGAGATATGCAGCCTGCCAAGAGGACAGGTCTACAATGTGGACCCCAAGCAATAAAGGAACTGGGAAGGAGGAGCAAAATTAAAACCAAATAAAACTGACACTATAGTATAGCCTTCCAAAAGAAGGAGTATGCTGCAGGAATGTGGAAATACAGAGCCTGGGTTTAAGAAAGCATCTGCAAACATATTTTTATCATTGCCGTTTGCAACACAAGAGGTGATTCAGTGATGTCGGTAGTCTCACTGCTTCCAAAATCCTGGAGAAGAGGCTGTGGAGGCAGGAGTAAAACTGGTGATGCTGGGGTCTTTTGAAATTGATGGCAATGATTTTGCAAGTAGATCATGATGAAGGAGACACCTGCCTTCGCTTTAGGCATGTAAATATCCCCTAGTCTAAATCACATTCTCCCAGTAGTCAGTAGGGGAAAGATATAACTACAAAGAAGGATTTATCTTATCTGCCTTGCATGCCCATTTTTTGTATGGAATGACTTTCCTTATCAGGGAGACCTCTCTGTCAGATATAGAGGGAACCAAATGGTTTAATTTTAGCCAAAAAATGGCTACACAAAATTTTATTTATAAATGTATATGTATAGATTTAGATTAGATTTAGATTTAGATTTTACTTGTGTTTGAGATTGTAAATAACAGTGTCAAAGAAGCTCCTTTCTAATAGACTTTCTAGAAGAAAATATCATCTGCATGCAGTGTTACTTGGCCTGCATAGAAGTAGCATATAAATATTTTTGTTTTCAATTACTAAATTTGGGGGGCAGAAAGAGTGAGAAAACCACTTTGAAATATTGACATTTCAATATTTTTAGTTGTTACAAGATCTGACCTTTCAAGTGCTAAAAATGTGAAATTTTAGGCTATTTTTGCTACTAATAAGATGTATGTTTACATGTCACATTTGAAGTTCTCAATACACTTACAGAGAATGTTAGGTATTGCCAATAAGTATTTTCAAACAAATTCCTGAAAAAGAGGCAATTTAGGTTGGAGTCATCTGCTTTAATTCAGATGCCTACCATTTGGACCTTTGAAACCAATGTACTTACACTATGTTCTTTCTATGACTGCTAATAGATCCCATCTCCCAAAGACAATTCATCTTCTGCTGAGACAGGCATTTACAATAGGTCAGAAGAATGGATTTCCACCTATTTTCCTCCATTCAGTATCAATCAAGCCTAAGGTAATTGTCTCAGACAATTATATGTATTAGGTGTATAATTTTTCAATATCCAAAATGAAGGAAGACGGTCTTACTCTAAATATCCCAGAAAGAGTCAGATCTCTCAAGAATATGGTTTCCCCATTCCCATTAGGTCAGAAAGTGAGGTTGGAGCAGAGCTGCAAACTGAGTCCAGCATAACACTTTCTGTGCTGTGCTGCGCTGCCTCCTCATCCCTCTGTTTACAACAAGTCAAGATCAAGTCCAATTTATGTAGCTATCGGTATGCAAATTAGAGGATATTTTCAGATGTATTCAGCTCCATGTAGATGGCAGTCAGAATTTAAAATGTGCTTTTTCCCAGGATGATAGTGAGGTTTTCAGTTTCTATTTTGCTCATCCTGCATTTGTTGGCAGGATGTTGTTCCTCACGCTGATTTATAAACATTTTAAAGCCCAGTGTGTCATACACTTCCTTGCATCCAACAGAGAATCTGTCTAAGTTTCCCCTCCTTCTCTGAGCTCTGCATCTCAGCCCCTCTATTCTCTTTGCTGAGTCTAGATGTCTTCTCTGTCTCCACACTCACAAGCCTCGAGAGTCTGCCCCAAACTGGGCACACATCCAATTCCTTTGCACCCCACCTTCTCCCATCACTGCCTTATAGGCCCATTTACTTTACCTCTGTCCATTATCATTTCTGTATTTCCAGGTCTCCTATCTGCCACCTATGACAATGTCTATACTGTATCAATCTTAGCTTTATTTCTGCTCCATCTTGACTCTTTCTAGGTATATTTCTACTTCCAGTTTCACTATTTCCTGCTCCACACAGCTCTGCTCTTTCCTATCCCTCCCCACATATCTGCCTCACATGATAATTATTCTTTTGGTTCCTCTCATGTTTCCTCTCTCATATTCACCCATGCATTAAATTTTAGAAGATTTAATTATAAGCAGGAGAAAGTGGATGTTTCTCTAGCAAAATCCAAATGTAAGAAACCCTTTTACATTGATCACACCAGAGCGAATCTAAAGTAACCTCACTGCAGCCAGTGGAGCTACACTAACATGAAATAAAAATATCACAATGGTTGTACAGATCCCAGATAACTTGCCTCAGCCCTCTGAAACTCTAAAACTACACACATAAAATAAATTAGTTTGTGTCAGGAAATGGTTCAGGGCAATAAAATTCATCATCTCCCAATACTGTTGGAGCAGGTCCTGGCATGGTTCCAGTACAGAAAAGCACTCTCCCAAAATAGTTCTCTCCTGAGCACAAGTCAGGAACCATGCTCAGTTTGAATGCTGACACCTGGTTTGGAAGCTGGAAGGTTTAATTGTATGGTCAAAGGCCATTCCACGCCAGCTGGCCTCTGTGTCAGAAAACTATCACAAACACATTTGATGTCCTTAAAGCTGTATCCTTATAGACACTNTACCACAGTGGGAGCTCAGGGACCGGAGCCCCGAGCAGCTTGTGACACGGGGTTTTAAGGGGAATAAACAGCCAATCAGGTGAGGGTACAGGGGAGGAATTAAGGAGAGTCCAGGGTTACAGAGCCAATAACTTGGGGAATAAGGAGGAGAGAGTGAAGAATCAAGAGGGGAGAACAAATCACCAACCGAATAACGGAGAACTTACTAGAACTTGGGCACTATATAGAAATTAACTGACAAGTGGGTATCCAATGAGGGGACTTGGGGGTAGGCTTGTCATAACTTGGGTTAAACTATTGTGACATCTGTTTCTGGGGGGAGCTCTTTAGTTTTGGGAGCCCTCCACCAGAACTCCTTTTCTTCGGTGGTACATTTTGGGGCTCTCAAGCCTTTATTATTTATACGTATGACCCCAACAACTCCCGTTTCATGCTAAGGCCCTATCTCTATGGGACAGACCTTAGTAAACCGTTCCACTCTGGAGCAAACAAATAATTGTCTTGGTAAACACATCTCAGTGCAGAATAATCTACCCTGAGGTCTAGATCCAGCCCAGACTATGGCTAGCCCACACCACTTCAGCCAAATAATGTTTTGAAGCACTCCATTATCAGTAACAAAGACAGGCTAGGTATGGGTGAAGGGATGCTCTCTAGCTGGGGCAGGCAAAAGTCAGGGACTGGCTCCTCCTGGCCATGCAGAGGAACATACGGGACTCTTGGATGGCAGCTGCAAGGTCTCTGTCCCCTGCTACCACAATCATTACCTCCTTTCACAGCGATTTCAAGTTCTTCTCATGTTTGACATAGCCATCCTCTATCCTCCTGCATCATCCCTCTAGTCACATAATCAGAAGCAGGAATACCATGACAAGTGTCTACTGGCCAAAGGCATTATCTGCCGGGTTTTTGCCAGTGATACTGGCTTCCTAATTACTGCAGGTAAACAAAAGTAATCTCCCAAAGGTGAAATTTTTAAACATCAGTTACTATAGGCTATTATTTACTCATTGTATTTACTTTCACACATTTGCATGTTGTCTCTGATACCATAGTGACTGTAAATAGCCAAATTATATGTGTTTTGTTTTGCACTACAGACTTTAATTTTCTGGTAGACGGAAGTACCAATCTTTCACCTGTCAATAACTTACAGGCTCCTATTTAAGTATTTCCACCAATAAAGAGTTTATTTCAATAGTTAGCAAGCACTTAGTAAACTGTCCTAAGACAAAGCTAAGGACAAGTTAATGGCATAATAAATCAGTCATTACATTAAATGATCAGTTTCCACTGTACAGTATTATTGCTTTATTGACCCCTACTTAAAGATTTATCACAGTAGTATTTTATTGTGGTTATAGGACACATGGTTATAATACTACAGGGTGCAGTTTAGCTTATGCTTCTGCTTTATTTTTAATTTTATTTAGCGCTTGCTGTGGACAAAGAGCCAAAAGAGTTGGACGTGCAACACATGAGGACAGAGAAGGTCACTTTTGCTGAATGGAAGCAGAACAGTAGGCACTAGGGGAGTGAAGGAACCAGAGGTATGCTCCTTGTTTGCCTCTGAGCTGCAAAGCAAATACAGGACTAATGAGGCTGTAGATAAGGATTAGTTCTACAGTTTTCCCTGTGCAAGAAGTATCGGCCCCAACTCCACAATCAGGCTATTTCCTCTTCCTGTCTCCACAAATCGAGGGTTACTCTTTCCTCCTATCTGATTGCAGATCTACTTTAATTATTATTTCCTTAAGAGTTTCCATCAAATTGATGCCAGGTTCCAAGAAAAGTACTGTGCCAGTTCTTCTGGAAGGAGATTGACTTGCTTTGGCTGACACTACAAGGATGTCACATGCATCTGTACTAGAAAATATGAGACAGCTCATAAACTAAAGCAAGAGCAGCAAAGAAGAGATTAAGGTTGTAAAGCCAGGTATCATCTTGGCAAAAGTGAGGATGTCCTATGCAGTGGGAGAGAAATTATTTCTTTATGTGCGGTGGGAGAGCATGGGCCTGGTGTGTGTTGCGTTGGGGGAAGTTCTAAGGCCATTTGGAAGGGGGAAAAATATATGGGAAAGAGAAGAAGGTCAGAATGGAGTTAAAATCTACAGCAGCAATTTGTTCCCAGTGAAGAAAGCCTTCACATTTAGGAAATATCAAGCTCATTTGGTTCACCGAACACTGAGTGTAGAGCAGCCATAACTGCACCATCTCACCGCTCCATGCTTTGCCTAAGAGTGGAAAAATCAACACACAAACCCACATCTTTCATGGTCCTAATAGGCCTGGAAACACTAAACTCTTCATCTGACCTTACTGCACTGAGATGAGGACACATCTAAGTTATTATTTTCTTGTCCCTTTGCAGCTAATTAGCTTTCAAGAGTACAAGGTTCTGTTCTTGCTAACAGAAGAAGATTGACCTGATAAATGTGGCTGAACTCAAATGTTGTATCTGAACTAAGCATCTTCAGGTAATATCCCTGGGCACTGGAACATAAATCACCTTCACTGCTAAATTGTTGAATAAGTGGTGTGGTTTTGGCCCATGCCAGCTAAAGTACTCCCAGACAATTCCCGGGCATAACACAGGATGTATCCTGAGGATGACTGCTGTACACAAATGCACCATCCTTTATAGGACCCTTTTCACTGTCAGATGGCCACCCCACTTTAGAACAGCAAAGACCATATGTAATTTAATTGTGCAGACTGGACAAACTGTTTAAATGCTCCCCCCACCTCAACAAAAAATTCAAAATTTTTTTAAAATTAAATTAACCTGTAGGAGAAATTAGGAGCTCACAGATAACACCATAGTTGGGTACTTGTGGAAACACAGAAATCTTTGAAGCTGGTCCTTGGAGCTAGTCCTGCTTTGAGCAGGAGGCTGAACTAGAGGCAGTCCCTTCAACCTGAGTTATTCTTTTTTCACGTGATTCTGCTATATGCAGGCAAAGACAGAGACAAAACCTGTGTGTTCAGAGACATCCCAATCCCCAATCACATGGGGAAAGGAGAAGTAATCTTATGTCAGGGTTTGGGATACTTCTTCTTTTTTTGTTTGTCTCTCTGTCTTAGAATTTTTCCCCATTCTAGTTGCTGGGGAGTGATAATGGGGGAGTGATTAGTTGCTAGGAGGTGAGAATGGGTGGGTGATTAAGAAAAGACAAAGAGTTGGCTCTGAGATGGGTGTGGCTAGCTAGCCCTTATCTAAGATTCCCTGATATCTGAGATTTTCCCCTCAGAGGGGGGCAGAGATACTGGGGGACTGGGAATAGTTAAAAAGAGCCAAGCACAGGTGGAGGGTACCTTCTTCGCTCCTGGACACCTTCCTGCTTGGAGCTCCAGGAAGGATCTTCCTCCACCGTGGGCTTCTGTTTTCAGCTGCGTGTTTCTACCAACTCTCCACCTTCCACTCCAGTGTCTCGAGGGAAGGAAGCTCGGGATCCCCGAGTCCCCCTTTCCCCTCTCGGGAGTCATCGCACCCTCCCTGCGCACCGGGAGCACCAGTGCCCCTGCCGGCTGTGACTGNGGAGGGAAGGGGGTTATATTTTCCTATTCTAAAGGAGGCTTCTGCCTTCTTTAGCAAATACTTGTCTTTGAAACCAAGACATCTTCCCCTCAGTTTATTCCCTCTCCTTTACAATGCCAGACCTGTGGACAGGAAGAGTTGATAAGAGTTGATTAACAAGTTCATAAACTCAGTTTCTGTGAAGAGCATCAAGAGGGCAGAGAGATGGAATTTGCCCCTTTGTTTTCCCTCAAAAATAATGTGGAAAAGTATGGATGCAGTGCTCAAACAACCGGTTCCTGAGGAAGTACTGTAAGCAGCTAAAGAATCATGGTCTCAAGGCCTGTAGAAAGGCATGAAACTTTCCTGACTTCTCAGCAAGCATTTTTGGTCAAAGATCATTCTAGAAAATAAGAAAAACAGGCAGGGAGGGATGGTGCAGAAGAAGAGAAACAAAGTGCTGTTTTCCAGCTGGTGAAACTATGTGGGACAAATATGTCAACAAAAGCTGCTCAATTCCTTCACAGCTATTTTGGTTTTTTGTGATGTCAGATGGAAAGGAGCATTTAGAAAAGGATGACATCCTGGGACACCCTATGTAGCCACATGCCAAAAGTGCTGATGCCTGGTTCTTGTCTGCTGTAGATAAAAATATATAATGAGCAACTCCACTAAGTGATACAAAGGAATGAAGGATCAGGTCTTTAACATATTGATGGGAGGCAGACAGTGAAAGTGGCATTTTGGACATCAACATAGTAACATAGTATCTTTATAAGAACATATATAAAGACAATTTTTCTATTTACAGAGTTTTTTAGTTGACTTTTGTACTAGTCAGGATCCACACTTGCAATAGTCAAAACCATAACTTTAGTATATATAGACATTATTGTAAACATGCAACTTTCTTTTAAACTGGCTCTGTCTGGTAGCAAAATGCCCCCAGTCACTGAGAAAAAGATTCTGGTGGTTCAGCTTGTGCTAGACACCAAATGTTTTCTGCTTTGCAGGTAGCCCTACCCAAATGAGACATTTAAAGCTAGCTTGAGGTATGTCTACATGATCAGCAATCACAGCAAGACATGTCGTGAAATACAGCCCCACTCAGCTCCATGCATAAGGGATTACCCTTCAAAAGACACATTGGTGGCAAACAGGTGTTATCTCCACATGCACTCCACCTCTGGATTTTATTAATCTATGAGTTCAGAGCTTCAGATCACAGCCAGAGCCAAAATATAGAGAGATGTCAAATCAAGTTATCACAGCAAGACTTTTGGCATTATTAACAATTCGTGGTATTTGGGAAGAGATACATAAACATTCAGTAAAGAAACTGGAGAAACAAAACTAATTTTCTTTCTTTATCAATATTCATCCTTTATTGTCATCTTATCAACTTTTTATCTGACATACTTTAGTCCTGTCTAGAGGTAAGGAAAACAGAGACAAACAGAGCAGCCAAAATATTAGGATACTTTATGAGAAATATCAGTCTTTCAAAGAGCAATGTATTCAGTGATGAGCTCGATAGCGACACAGCCATAGAAACCATAGGGGTCCATCTTCATCCAAGGTGAACAGAAATATCTCCATAACACAGAATGAATATAATCTGCAGAATTTTCTATCAGTCCTTGTGTCAGAACAGATGAAATTCAGAATGAACATCTATCCATACCAATTAATGAAACCATAGGGATCTATCCTGTAATCCGTCAAATTTTTTCTATTAGAATACAATTTGTGTATGACTGGACTAAAAGGCAAGACCACCTTCACCCAAGGTCTTGGCTCACTCATTGGCAGGGCATTGTGGTGGACCATCTACAGCAGGGAGGCCGGTGGTGGGGAGACTCCGAAGTTTGAAAGGACTTTTCAGGTCACACTGGGAGGAAAAGCCCCCTTTTCTCCCATCGGTTTAGTTTGGGCCATGGGTAACCTGTCCATTCTGGCAGGCCGCCCACTCCACCCCTCCTTCCTTCCTACTGATCCCTGGTCCCTCACCCTGCCCCTGCTTTTGACCCCTGGCTCTGTAACCTTTATAAGACCATGACAGGGCTGGCCAAGGTCTCTTTCATCCCTGGCCCCCTTCAGTGATGGAATAAAGTCTGCCAGAATGCTATATGAAGTGCCCTCCAATTCTGTACCTCTGGTAATGCGTGAGCTATCCTAGCTTTAGTGTGAGTGTGTGTTTGGTGTCTTCCAACCAACACTGCGTATAAGAGGCCTGCCAGCTACTGTGCAAAAAGCACAGCCAAAGGTCTCTCCCTCTGGACAGAGACGCTACTGGAGAATGTGGTGGCTGTTCACCTCCCCCACTCCACACTGTGATAGCAAGTGTCTCTATCTAACCTGTTTTATGATTTATATTGCTAAGAAGAAATTTGTTTGCTTAAGTTAGCCACAAATCTGGAAGACCTTCACATCTCTGAGTCTGAACAACAGAGTTCAGTTATAATATATGCATATATATTGTATACATTATACATAATTGGCAGTATATGATGAGTATACATATAAATATAATTATTAATGGAATTTACCTACGTTCATTTTGCAGCCCACCAGCTTCAGCCTATTTATCGGTAGAGATGACTGAATGACAGTAAAGACTTTTAGTGTCACCCAGCAATTCATCCCTCATAGAGTTAGAGTTCCCTGAATTTGAAAACAGGATCAATTTTTTCACAGATCTACTCTCACCATTTCACCTCTCTTCCCTCTATCATCCCTCTGATTGTGGTTTTACAAGGTAATGGGGTATCCCTAGATTTGGGCCATTTTTATAGTAAAGACTTTGGTATTGTGTCTTGTTCTCAAAGCAATAAGTATATTTTTGCACCATTTTTCGACCCAGCATTTCCAGATTATATTTAGGGGTTTTTTAATGCAGATGATTAAAAGAGCTTCATTTTAATCTGCAAGGTTTCTCAAGCTGTATAAAAGTCAACCCAGAGACATTTTCTTAACCCATATATTTCTACATTACTGTAGTTATGGTCCTGTGCATCCACAATGAGGCCAAGAGTCTGAGATATGCCTTTTCATGTATGGGATAGGAATGGAAACTCTTAAGCATGAACTTCACTTCCTAAAACACTGGAGATGTAGCGTTTGAGGGAAGCATTTTTTAGTATGTTGATCTAGTGTGCGCAGAATCTATTAAATTATTACTTTTCCTAGCTGTATTTGCAAGCACATTTTCAATAAAAATGGTCTCTGTTTGCCTGAATTCACTTCAAGGATACATAATGAAACAGCACCTACTACAAGGAATGAATTCACATAGTGTAGGATCAGGACAAAATAGTCCTAATCCTACATAGAAGCAAACAGGAGAAATATGTGGGGTGTTTTCAAAGGGCCCACCAGTGCCCTCCAAATACATGGATTAGTACTGGTCGGAAAATTGGACCAGTTGTTGGATTGTTTTCAACTTCCTTTGAAAAACCCTTTAAAAAATGCATTTCTCTTAACCAAAACCCTCAAGAATTTCAGGGACATAGGGTTCTTTAAAATAAACTACCATGTTTTCCGTGGGAAAGCATACATTTTTCATTAAAATAATTTAAAATTATTAAAATAATTAAAATAAACAATCATAATTGTTTATAAAAAGTGACAATTATTTCCACAGAACAAAAATTTGCAAGTTTCTTTAATTTTGTCTGAATTGCTGTTGCCTTGCATCCAGTTTTCAAATCCTGTGTACTTTCAAACTCTCTAGATGTGGGACTGGTGTCTTATCTCTGGATCTCAAAAGCAGATATCCCAGGTGCAGACCTGCTGCCTAACACTCTTTCTAAGCAGCAAGAGCCCAGAAAGCAGCCACCTGAAACAACTGGATCACATGTAGCCAGGAAGACTTCTCCTTAATCCTCGATGGCACAGTAAAGGCAGTAAAAACATATTTTGTGAGTACGGTCTTTGTCAGTGCACAGGCACACACCTTATTATTCACAGGCACAAGGATTACGGTCCCTGACTCCTGGTCCCCATGCCAGCCTGCAGGCAGCAGTATCGTGTGACTTCACCACCGACAATGAACAATATAAAATAGAACTTTGTTTTGCCAGACTGACAGGCAGAGCAGGGTGTGATGTCACTGGCAGTGTGGCTGCTGGCTCAGCTCCTGTGCCCAGCCAGGGGCGATGGTCATTGCGTTCATATTTTGTTTATTGGGTATAAATGCTACACTACATATTGTCTGTGGCACTCGGAGCTGTGCTGCACTGCATGGATGTGCTCAGCTGGATAAAACACACGTCACCTTCATTCTGCCTATAAGACAGAGACAAAAGGTAAAGGAAAAAAGTCTGGA
Organism: Pomatostomus ruficeps; assembly: GCA_013400735.1. Lineage (NCBI taxonomy): Eukaryota > Metazoa > Chordata > Aves > Passeriformes > Timaliidae > Pomatostomus > Pomatostomus ruficeps. Next base: position 25,668 of record VYZT01008413.1, on the reverse strand, counting down.
AACTATACTTCATATGTATAGTTTTATATTGTATTGTGTAAGTGCCCATGTGAGAAACCACAGAGCCTTGAACAAATACTATTTATTATTCACATCTGACTGCTTTTCTTGAATTCTGGTCACTAATACATCTTCTCTGACACTACTTCTTAATGTTTTAAACTCTACTCAGCTTTCAAAAAATGGTTGAAGAACAAGTTTTCCATCTCTCCCTTCGAATGTGGGCTTTATTCCATAAAATTAAGCTTTCCTGAGGTCTGGAGTGAGTCATGTGTAGTTCTGGAACAGCTGAAGATATAAAATTCAACACAGTACAACTCATTCAGGCTGCAAATTCGAGCTCCATCCCATCAGAAAACTAAGAATCACATTTAGAACATTTTAAGCAGTTTCATTTCTTTCTTTTCTCAGTGCTATATTTTAAGTATAAGCTAAAGAATATTAAAAAAACCCCCCAGGTTCTGTTCTGTATGGAATATCTAGCATCATTTGAATAGTTACTAGAAAACCAAAATCATTGAAGCCTGTTTGGCTGGATACCTGGTGCTAGGCAAGTCTGCTCAGATTCATAGTCTGCATTGTGACATTCCTCAGTAATCAGAAAGAGAACAGAAAACCATCATTATGTCACTGTTTAATTTTATAGTGAAATCACTCTTGTCACCCCATTTCCAAAGCAGTCTATGAAAGGTGGGGAAAGGGGCAAAAGACATCATCAGGGAATGAAGCGGCTCCCATATAAAGGCTCATTCTAGTAGACTATGTGACACATATGACAAAGGTTTGCAAAATCCTAAGTACTATGGAACAGATTAAATAAGTCATGAGACTTATTATTTCTCATAAAATAAGAACTAAGGAGTTCCCAGTGATTTTATCCAGAGAAATTTTAAAAACAAGCAGAAGGAAATGCTTTCTTACACAGCATAGAGTAGCATCCTGACATTCACTGACAGCCTGTGGTAAGAGACACCACAGGAAAAAGGGTTTAGAAAGTGATTGACTGAATGAACATCAGATAAGTGGCACCTCTGTATAAGCATCTGCATGCAACTCTCATCTCCAAAGCCCCAAAGCAGCTGATTTCTGTGAGCTGAAGAGTATAGCAAATTCAAGGTCACTCTGTTCACATCCTTATCCTGTCACCCTTTCCCCCAGCATCTGTTACAGGTCGTGATTAGAGACAGGAGGAGAGATTTCTAGGCTGACCCAAACAGCAGCATTTAAGACTCAGAATGTATATTTGGTTGATCAATGATAAAATTATTTTGATGCAAAGGTTCTGAACACAGAGGGAAGAATAACCCACTCTGGAAGGGAATAGAAAAGGAGAAGTGAGCTTTTAAGCTTCTTTCTGTCAACCCACCTGGGGACAGCTTGACTGCATAAGGCATTTAGGAGGGCATTGGATATTTATATTTGTGCACCTGCATCACTTTCAGAGAACACAGGATACATATGTGCACAGAGTATATGTATGTAGCATTCCAGTGGGATGAGTTGGACAGCAGATCCTGGCTTGGACAACCTAAAAAATTATCATATATTTTTACCTCACTACCCCATAAAAACATATAAAATGCAGCAGGTACAGGAGAGCTGGAAAGGGAAGGGCTGGGTTTTATGGCCAGCTTACAATCCAGACAGCCACCAGCAGAAAACACAGCAAGCTGCTGACTGGAAAATGGCTAGTTCTGCTGGCTGAGCTGCCAGGAGGAATCCCGCCTCCTCCATTCAGAGGACAAAGTTATTCCATGCCTTGCCCTGCTCCTCTCTCCCAGAATACTTTGATGGGGCCCATATGTGCTGTAAAGTCAATAAAGCAGATGGACTGGTGAGGTCAGGTACCAGACAGAGGTATACACCAGCTGAGTTGGTTGATGGCTCCAATTGCTCCTCATTTTCCCAATAGTCAGTGGAGGCCAGTTAAAATAAGGCTGACATGATGGTGAAAGAGTGATGACCCTGTTTTCTGCCAGCATCCCTGAAAACGCAGTTCATAAAACACACTGAATCATATAAAAGTCTTCAAGGATTCACCAAGAGACAGGAAAATTAATCTTTTCTCTGTTGGCATCTTTTTTTGCTAAAATGATGAAACCATACTCCTTGAGTTCTTCTGAAAGTTAAAGACTTTTATTCAAAGAGGACCTGACTCTGCAATCCAGTCATGTTGAGTAACATTTCAAGGGGATTTTGCTATGACAGCTTGAACAAAAATATATTGTTTTCCTATGAATCAGGCCAGCAGAATGGGTCTTTCAGCTTTTGTCACTGCCGTTGCAATTTTTAAGCTGGCAGTCAGGGGCAATATGAAGTGTCAAGTGAAATATTTTGTATCCCTCATTCAACAGTACTCTAGAAATACATGCCACACCAGCTTAGGGCACCCATTTCTTAGAATAAGAAAAGGGTTACAATAATAAACTTTACTTCCACCCTAAAAAAAAGCACATGCAGGGCACTCCACTGCTAGAGTGTTATGGAAACACAAAGCTGAGAGGTTGCAGAGTATAAAGCTGCCAAAATTATTATTTTCAAAATCTGTCTTCTACTGTGATCACCTCCACAGTCCTGCACCTCCAAAACCCAGAAAAAATAAAAATCGTTTCATAAACGGCTTCTCTTTGCAGGTCAGGTGGAGATGTAATCTGATGTTCCCTCATAGACTGTTTAAGAAATGTTGTCACAGGTAAGAAAGCTTTGCCCTTAACTCTTTTTAAAGTCTAAAACACATTACACTCTAAAAGCAGAAATAACCTTAACATAGGTGTTCTGAATGTGGGTTATTTCTTCTAAAAGCATCCCATAAACCACGCCACCTTTTCCAGTAGCACTCCAAGGAGGCATCTCAGGGGCTACGTCTTGTGAAAGGGAGCCAGGAAGATTTGAGTTGGTTTTAACCAGGGCAGTGTTGGTGGCAGTAGGGACATCACGCTTGGGTTGCAAGGGGACAATTTACAGGGTTCAGAGACAGAAAGGGTCCCTCCTGCAGCATAGGAGAGAGCGCTGCTGCTCTGCCTGATTCTCCTGGGAGGGCCAAGTTTATGTCTGCTTACCTCAGCCCCACAGGGGGAAAATAAGAAGTCCAAAGCACAGCACAGCAATAAGAATATTTTTTTCAGATAGCATATTTCCTTGTAGGCTCTGCAGCTCTGTGCTTTCTTCAATGTCATTGACATTTGTGGCTATAAAATTCCTCATCATGAGGTTTTTAATGCAAGACAGACTTTCCTACAAAATGTAGAAAAATCACTGTTCACCTCATAAATACATGAAGCAACTGATATTTTGTGGTGCCATCCATGCCTCGTCAAACGTTAATGTATTTCTTGTAAACACATATTCTTTATTTAGTTAGGACAATAACAATGCCACGTGCCTGACTCACCATTAAATCCCAGTTCTTCTATTTGTAATGGGCTGTAACAGATGTTTTATCCTCAAAGAATATCCTTAATCCCATTTTCTGTGGTAAACACTCCAAAAATCCTACATTATTGATCTGTACCAGTTTTCCCTCATTGCCTTTCAAATTGCCACACAGAAAGCCCTTTGCTGCAGACACGTGAATAGCTGTTGGTAGGTGAGTGATTTATATCCTGGCAGGAGAATGACTGAGAATCACATCAATGATTTAAAATGTAGCCAGTGACAGAAGGTGGGAGGGTGGCAGAGGGGGAGAGCGGGAGAGGAAAAGAAAGGAAAAAACCTCGTAAATTACGAACACATCATCATAAATCTTCCCCAGACTATAAACATTTCGCACTTTAGCAGCCTGAACCTGGGGCTCTTTCAAGAGCCGGATGTGCCACCTCTGCTCAGGGCAGCCACATGCCCTCAAGTCAAGGGTGGGCTGCGGTCAAAGCTAGGCTTGGAGAAGTACAAGTGCAGGGTTGGTTTTAAGGGCCACACCAACCCTCCATGCAAATACCACCTTAGCCACAGGAGTTCTTCAGTAAGGCATCAGGAAACTCAATTTCTACCCATCAGTCCCGTGAACCTGCTTGGGTGGTTGCCAGAGTTGAGGGTGGGCCACAAGCTCTCTGCACCTGCCTCTTTTTTTTTTTGCCTTGTTTTACACACTGGGAATTGAGACCAGGAGAAACCAAATAAACTGCAGTTCAGTTAGTTTCATTTTATTTGATTCTTTGAAGAATAATGGCATCATATCTTCCAGACACTACTGTGTGTAGCTCAGCCAGGGGCCTAATAAACATATGTCCTCTCCTAAGAGCCTACCAACAAGATGGATAAACCAACCTGCAGCTTTAGATCTGGCACAACCTTCTAACCTATTCAAGTGTAACCTTGTGCAGCTTGGCTTAGAGCACAGTTTGCTTCCAGTCTTTGCTTTCTAGAAAGCTGGTCTGCAGTTGAAAGCACAACTTTATAAAACTTTGTCTCTAATACACAAAAGCCACAAAATCCGTCGGCACACACCACCCTGTCTGTATGTGCCTGTGCTGTCCATCACTCTGTGGGTGAGACAGAACCAAAATGTACCATTAGGCATGGAAGGGGTCTCTTTCTGTGCTTTTAATATGTTTCATTGAATAAAGCTTCATCTGCAATTGGGAAGCTGAAACACGAATAAAAATAACTCCTATCACAAATCAAGCAAATAGATATTTCCCTGAATACTATTAGTGGGATTCAGCTCAGCAGAATAAGCCCACAATAAATATAATCAGAGATACACAAAGAATGCCTGTTGATAAACTGCACTGTAATTTTATTTCATGTTTTCTTATAAAATTGTGGGTTTCTACCTGCAGTAGTTTGATTAAGGGGTATATGCATTTACTAGCAGCAATATTGCATTTCATGTCTAGACAGCTTTTTGGACATCAGATGAGATGTTTCTTCTTCATATGCTTTTATGATTCAGAAAAAAAAATCTGTGTTTCTCTATTAATGCTTTCAGCCAAGATGCTAATTGATTTTCAGGTTACTCCTTTCATTTTCTGATTCTTTCTTTGACTGTACAGAGTTAAACAACATTATTTGTTTTACTCTGGGTGATTTACAGGCACAAATTTCATTGGCCATGTTTGTCAAACCCATTTTCCACTGAATATGCCATGCTGATTTTACTATAGATTTGTATTAGATGAGTTTATATTTCACGTGGAAACTGTATGTGCTTAATCACGTACTCCTGATACTTAGATGAATTATACACTACACAGGATAACTGCAGTCTATGTAATATGCAGTATCACATGGCAATGCATAATGTTGCATATTGTGATACGTAATTATGCAATAAAATACTAAATATATTACATTGTGACACTGCTAAAAAGGCCAGTGTTATTGGATAAAGTATTCTCAGTTCTCGGCTAAGGGGCAGGATCTGGAGGGTCATAGCTGTAGCTTGGAAATTGATTTAGACACACCTTAGTCTCAGTCACCTCATACATGCTCCTCACACCACTACCAAGCCAGTTTTGCCTCATATGCCTGTCAGCCTGTGACATGCTTCCCACTTGCTACATGCAAAAATGGTCCCATCTACTCTTATTCTAAAGAAGTTTTAATTTTCTTGATTCTTCCTCTAACCATAAGTCATCTTTCTGCCTTTCCACTAACGACAGCATCTCCAGCGTGAGGTGTTGCTGACAAAATAACTTGAGATGAGACATCTGTCTCATTTTCATGGAGGAAGCCATACCAGCAAAAGATTCTGACTTCTGATTTGGGATCAGCTTGAGACTGAGCTTGTCCTAATTCAATTCCAGTTCAACAAAGCTTCAAAATAAAGGTTCAGGTTCAGGATTGGTCCTGATGTACAGAGCAGTTGGTAAGGATTTTTAGCTTTGTTTTGACTCAACTGCTTGAGTCTAAAACCTATTTCTACTGAAGAGGACAGTTCTGTGCTCTGCTTTTGGGGCATGAGGGGATTTATGATTGTGAGACTGCATCTGCTAATGCATGGAGAATCCTATGGAACCTTAATAGTGGTGATTTTGTGCCATTGTGAGTTTAGACAAATTATTATCCCATCCTTTATAAAGGTAAACCCTTACATTAATTTGTTAAAATACAACAATAAAATGTGTTGCTACAGAGGAAAGAAAAAAGAAGCCAGAAGCCACTGTGGGTACTTTCTGAACACAAAACACTGAGGAACCTCAGAATAAACTATATATTCAGCAAATGCAGTTCAGGAAATCAGTTGTACCAAAGGTTGCTTTATGGTGTTAGATGCTGAAATTATAGCCCTGTTAAAGTCCGTGATTGTTTTGCCATTAACTTCAGGTGAGCTGGGATTTCATCTTGGTCTTCCTACTGGATAAAGAGGCTTGCTGGAGGAAATAGGGCCAAAGAAATGCCACCACAAAAACAATAAAGGGAAGTGATACATAAGTGGAGCTGCTCCAGGTGATAACTCAAAGTACCAGTCTATACAGGTTTGAGTGCTGACAAGTGCACAAATGTCAGGGAAAATAAAAGCGCCGTATTGATCTGAAATTTTCTTTACATCTCAATAGCACCTCAATATGGAAAACAGGACTAATATTTTCTTAATACAAGACCAGAGGCTCTCACTTTTTGCTAAAGTAGAAGAGAATGGGAATTTCCACCTTGTTGGCCTACTGAGGCATACAGGGATATTTGTGCTTTGTGATGTGGACCAGCTGTTAGAGAAAAACCGCTGGTGGAAGTGTGGCACGGGCTCTCTCTTGCCAACACAGACAAAAGGCTGTTCATCTTTCCATTTCTTTCTGTTGACCTAACTGGGGACCAGTCCAAAAAATGAGCTGTGCACCATTGTCTTCTGTCCCTCTGAATGCTGGAAGATATGATAAACAGTAGCAAGATACTACAAACATTAGGATGTTCTGTTAGGGCAAAATATGCCTAGAAATCATTACAGGCAGAGATAGGGAAAGTTTAGTAATTCATACTTCCAGTTCTGTGCTCAGTTCCCCTGACCAGTCTTCCTCTAGTAAACATAAATAGTCTCCAAGTGCTGGTGTTTATAGCCCAGATGTGTTCAGGAAAAATTGCAAATCTGAAAAGAAAAATTGCTGTGGTATAAAGTTCCACAGGTATATTTTACTGCAAGGAAACCTATGACGTTTACATTTTTTTCCAACTTGGAGAAAGGAGGGAGAGAGGAATAGTCATCATAAACGGGGAAATAAATTGAGAGAGCAACACCCAAGTTAAGTCACTAGGGCAAGTCAAGTATGCCTGAGAGTGGAAAACCCCAGGCCAAAGGAAGATACAGCCTTGCAGAGCTCAACCTAGAAAAAAGTGCCTGAAGAGATCAGCATAGTAACAAAAACAAACACACATGCTATATAAGGAATGTCGGGTATGAGGACATCTCAAATATGTTCTAAAGAGCACAAAAAGTGCAAAAATGAAGAAAAAAATGTTCTGTTAGTTGTGGTTTTCCTTTAAACATTAATGCAACTCACACCCAGCATTTCTGACAGTTTCTTCCAGTCGTTAGCAGGGGATGCCAGGAATGCAAATGAGCAGCTGCCCCTCCCAGCCCCTATTTTGGATTTTACATAGTTGAGAGAATCTTTAGACCTTAGAGCATATTTATTCTTTGATTTCTTTTGCTAAAACAGACTGCAGCCTGGCTAAACACTGCGGAGGGCAGGGAGCCAAGTGGTTAGTCTACATAGGCAGCTTTTTGTTACTCCAGCCTTCATTCAGACTTACAGCTGAGCAGTGAGAAGTAGTGCATGCACCCTGGAGAATCACTTTCAGCCCACGTAAACAAAGCTGCAATCTGGAAGTTTCCTTCCCACATCCAGATTCAACTAGTTCAATTGTCAATACATATCTCGGATGATTTGGGCAACATATTAAATAGTCTGTCAAAATCACTTGCCACCACCTCAGTCCCACGAGGTTCAGGTCTGATCTCAGTGCACTTTATGCTGGTACAGGTTTTTTGGCACTAGCGAAGTTTCTTCTGATTTATATCAATATAAAGTTGAACCAGAATGACCAAGGGCCAGAGTACTAGCTTTGACTGAGGACTCAGATAAATAACATCCCTCACCTGTCACACTGGCTTGAGCTCATACAACCCCAAATAATTCCTGTCCATTTAATAACCCCCTGCCCCAAGTTTGGAGCAGGTTGAGAGAAATCATAAATACTGAAGTACACCTAAGTACATTTAGTACACAGCCCACATTTTATGGATAGCCCGTACCTGTCCTGCAGACAACTTTGCAATGAAGACAAATCAAATATAAACAAGATAACTAACTTTCAGGTTCTTGATTTCAGTAATTTAAATCATTTTAGTGAAATTTTACTGCTTGTTTTTCTGCAGAAGAGTTCTGTATTTGCAGAGCTTTACTTTAGGCAGCACTGCTATAGCTCCCTACAGTTCATGGGAGGTCTGAGTCATTACCCTTTCCATTGGGATAAACCTCCTATTTTAGCTTTACTGAGAGTGTAAACAAAAATCAACTGTTTGTCAAAAGCTGAATTTTGCCCAGCCTGACACAATGTACTCCTATATTTGGATGAATGAAAAGTAGTTGCAGAGGATCCATTTATTTTGTTTTAGTTGCATGGCATATCACAGGCTGAAGCTACTCAGAAGTTTAGAGGAAGAGCCGGTGGTGAGGAGTTCATGGATGGTGCAAAGCTGAGATGGGCAAACCTGGAAGTATCTTTTACCACTCCCTGGTCAGTCTACAAATACTAAAGACAAATAAATTGGCACTGTCTAAAGTGAGGTGAAGCATAGGTACCTTTGGGTTCTCAATTTGTATCTAAGTATGTGTGCCTAAATATGTACCTCTTGTTTCAGTTTTGGAAGCCTAGGGTTAATATTATTACACAAAAGTTTGGAGATAACAGAGAACACAGGGAAGACGCAATTTACATCTCATTTAATAAGTTCATATCCATCATATCTACATGTGCACTGCATACATTAAAATATGGGTTTAGGACTTCTTTCAATCAAAACTAACTAGCTTAAAATATAAAAAGGTTTGCATTTAAAATGTTTTATACAGAAAATTTTTTTTTATATAATTCTATTCATTTTCTTTATACAGGCATATCTGCATATCTTTTTACACAGTGGGTTGATAAGGTGTTAAGCATGGTGTAATAAGATAACAGAAAGCCTAATATTGGAAACTTTAGGAATAGGAAAAAGAAAGAAGGTCATGTTTCAAAAGGCCTTCAAATATTATTTGTGTAATAGATTTTCATTTGAAGTCAAACTAATCCTTTGTATCACAATTTGTCGTGGTTTGACTTTGGTTAAGTGCCAGGCACTTACAGTAGTTGTTCACTCATTCCCTCCCCTACCACAGGTGGGCAGAGGAGGGAAGGAGAGGGGGGAAGAAAAAACTTAGGAAATTAATTCAAAGGTTTATGAGTTGAGATAAGGAATTGGGAGAAAACGCTTTAAGGGTAAACTAGGTTTAACTAAAGTTGTAAAGTGAAATTTATTACTATTAGAGTTAGAAGGAGGATATGAGAAATAAACTAAATTTTTAAAAGACACTGTTTTTTTCATTTTCTACTTCTCTCTCTCCCTTAATAACAGTGTAAGGGGGGGACAGGGTGTGGGGTTTTAGGTTAGTTTATTTCTAAGATTTTTTTTCTTTTGCTTAGGGAGAGGAGTTTTTTCTTTTTTATTTGTTGTGGGGTCTTTCCTATGAGAGACAGTTTTTTGTGAATTTTTATGGCGTGAGTTTTTATTTGTTCACGGGGTATAGTCTTTTAAGGACAAACTGCTCTAGTATGGAAGCAGGGTTTTTTTTTCTTTAACTGGGTTTTTTACTTGGACTGCAGGTTTTTTTGATATCTATTTGTTATAGTGTGGTCACTTCTACAAACTGTGGGACTTTTATTTTAGTTTTTGGTTTTTTGGGTTGTACTTGTTATGGTTTCTTCTGGTAATTACGGTTATTACGGGATTTTTTGGTATTAACGGTTGTTGTGCGTTTTGGTATTTCTTCGCTTTAATGTTGGCACTTCACTCATGGACTGCAGGGGGATCTCTGCATTTCTTGTNGAATTGGGAGAAAACGCTTTAAGGGTAAACTAGGTTTAACTAAAGTTGTAAAGTGAAATTTATTACTATTAGAGTTAGAAGGAGGATATGAGAAATAAACTAAATTTTTAAAAGACACTGTTTTTTTCATTTTCTACTTCTCTCTCTCCCTTAATAACAGTGTAAGGGGGGGACAGGGTGTGGGGTTTTAGGTTAGTTTATTTCTAAGATTTTTTTTCTTTTGCTTAGGGAGAGGAGTTTTTTCTTTTTTATTTGTTGTGGGGTCTTTCCTATGAGAGACAGTTTTTTGTGAATTTTTATGGCGTGAGTTTTTATTTGTTCACGGGGTATAGTCTTTTAAGGACAAACTGCTCTAGTATGGAAGCAGGGTTTTTTTTTCTTTAACTGGGTTTTTTACTTGGACTGCAGGTTTTTTTGATATCTATTTGTTATAGTGTGGTCACTTCTACAAACTGTGGGACTTTTATTTTAGTTTTTGGTTTTTTGGGTTGTACTTGTTATGGTTTCTTCTGGTAATTACGGTTATTACGGGATTTTTTGGTATTAACGGTTGTTGTGCGTTTTGGTATTTCTTCGCTTTAATGTTGGCACTTCACTCATGGACTGCAGGTGGATCTCTGCATTTCTTGTGGATCTTATGGACTGTGGGGGAGACACTTCACTTCACCAGGGGTTCATTATGGCTTGTAGAGGAAATTTTAGTTCTAGTATTTAGAGTAGTTCTCCCTTCTCTACTGACTTTGGTGTTTCTATGTTGTTTTTTCTCCCATGTTCTCACATTCTTTTCTTTTTTTAACTACTAAGTAGCTGCGTGCACACTTTGTTTTGATTTTTCCTTAAATATGTCATCACAGAGGCGTAATTAATATTTTTAATTGGTTTAAATGTGGTTAGTGGTATGTTTATTATTTTCAGAGCCATCAGAGATTGGCTCTGCTGGAAATGGTGAAGAATTTTAGAAATTTCTTACAGGAGTTATTTCTATGGTCTNTATTACGGGATTTTTTGGTATTAACGGTTGTTGTGCGTTTTGGTATTTCTTCGCTTTAATGTTGGCACTTCACTCATGGACTGCAGGTGGATCTCTGCATTTCTTGTGGATCTTATGGACTGTGGGGGAGACACTTCACTTCACCAGGGGTTCATTATGGCTTGTAGAGGAAATTTTAGTTCTAGTATTTAGAGTAGTTCTCCCTTCTCTACTGACTTTGGTGTTTCTATGTTGTTTTTTCTCCCATGTTCTCACATTCTTTTCTTTCTTTAACTAAAAGCAGCTGCGTGTACATTTTGTTTTGATTTTTCCTTAAATATGTCATCACAGAGGCGTAACTAACTTTTCTAATTGGCCTAAACATGGCCAGTGACATGTCCATCATCTTCAGAGCCATCAGAGATTGGCTCTGCTGGAAATGGTGAAGAATTTTAGAAATTTCTTACAGGAGTTATTTCTATGGTCTCTTCTTTACTACTAAAACCACAACACCATTATAATGACTCTTTACTCCTAAGGCTTTGTTTCCTAGAGCCTCAAAACAGAAGTCTACTCTGTCATTTTCCTCTGTTTGCCATGAATAATGTTAAAGTCACAAACAGTTGATCACAGGATCTTACAGAGCAATCGGGTTGTGGCAAATGTGCCTAACCTAGAATATGTCTCCGTGAAATATATCGCATAAGGATAGTCCTCCTATTTTAAGCTTGAATCTATATTAAGGCAGAAAATCAAATGTTTTATTCATCAAATTCTTCCTAGTAGGTTATGCCTTTTGACAGACTAATATTATTTTATCTCCTTTTACACTACAATTGATCTACACTACATTAGGAGATACCCAATATTTAGCATAGGTTATAAGCTTGCACTCTTTAGCACAACTTTCTAGAAACCATTTTTGCCAGTTTTCCTCTGGGCAATTGGATTTAGGTTACGGTGACTGACTTTCTTTTTGTTTCAGTAGCCACATCTGCAGTGTATTTAAAGCAGAGGTCCAAGGCCAGTTCATATTTTACATCAAATCCTGTTCTCACAAGAGAAAGCAAAGACTTGGAATATACCTTTGCCCTGGCTCAAACAGGAACACCAGGACTTGCCAGGTGGCAAAGTGTGTAGGCATGCAAGAGTCAGGGAATAAAAAGGGAAAAAAACCCAGGCTTTAGCCCTCTGCAAGGCCCTGGCTTTTAGGAAAGCAGCACAGGTGCAGGCAGCCTCAGTATCTCCTTTTCTTCCCTGTATTAATAAATTGAATAGTATAGCTATACTGTTGCAATGCAGCCTGGACACCCGGAAGTACTGGCTGGGATCCCAAAGCACTACAAATTGTTGGGAGTGTTCAGTGTTGTGCTTCGCAGTGTGGCACACACAGCTCCTGGGCTGGAGCTGGGGCTCTGCTTAAGTTTGGACAGAACAAGTCAGTATCTGTCTGCTCTGGTCCACACAGACACAGCCCAGGGGTGGCAGCTACTTTGACTCATTGCTCAGTCACTGACAGAGAGGCAGAGAAGCCTTTGAAATCATAAGATAATGCCAGCACTTCTAGCAACAGCCTTTAAAGTTCTTGCCACAGATCCCTTTTTACATGCTTGGGGGTCCACATTTAACAGGAGGAAGGGGAAGAAAGAGGACATGAAAAAATGAATAAAGATGGGTCATTTTTCCCTTCAAGAAACAGTGAAAGTGATTATTTTCAGGTTGTTCACCAGTTCAGGATTGCATCACTTAAACAAAACTGTTTCTAAATCAATATAAACTATTAAAACTCTTCTATGAGCACTGTTAGATTTTTTTTTAAATTAGATTAAACAGAGCAGACAGATATAAACTAGAACATGAAGAAATCAGGAACTACTAAATGCATCTTCTGGTGTTTAATTTTTTATTTCATTTTTGCTCGGATGAAGTTGGGCTCCATTTTGAAAAGGTGTTATAGTAAAGAAAGTGTTGTTAGTAATCTGCTGACTCTGTAGGAACAGCTTTTTCCTTCTGGTGAAAACTGCTTTTTTTTTCCTTCTCTAGTGAATTTATCAGCAGGAGAAAGATATAAACCTGTGTTCTATTTGCTATCAAAAAAAAAGTCATTTTTTAAAAAAAACCCACATTTGGTAATATTGTCTAGTTGAGCCAGTGCCAAGTTAAGATACAAGTTAGGATCTCTTCTGCTTGTCTGCTGCATTCCTGTGAAACAAGATGTATCATCTCTTAAATTCCTTAGTTTCCTGGGTAGCCTAATTTACAGAGTGTTTAAAAAAGCATTGATGTAATACCTGTATTTTGTCTTTACTGTGAGAATCCACCTAAGACAATCAGGTTGGACAAATGTCACCAGTGTAAAAATTTGTCTGTCATGTGTTTAACGGAAAAAGATCAGTGCTGATATACAAATAAGTACAGTTCTCTTTTGAATCTTAACTGAGATCCTGACAGCTGGGAAACTCAAATAAATATTTGTTTTGAAATAAAACTTGAAAACTAATGAGAAAAAGTCCTGGATCACTCCAGTGCTATTTGTACTATTGCTTCTCACAGTAAAAGCATATTTTGGGCCACAGGACATGGTGAATTATACCTACCGTACGTTATAACAGACAGGAAACCCTCAAATATTACATGAATGCACAGAGCAGTGTAAGATGCTGTCACACCTCTTAGTTCAGGAAGCTAAAAAATGTACTATGCTTCTCCACTGTGTCCTTTATTTGCCTATATTTAGCATCAGTTCTGATTTTTCACTTCTGCAAAGGTGAGTGAAAACACATTTGCAGCTGGACCTTAGGCCTCGAAGACTTTAAAAAAAGCTTCTGCACACTGATCCAGACTAAATTCACAGTGTGATTTTGGGATACAGGAGAGCTAACCCAAGTGGCTGCTGCACAGCCAGTTATAACTCTCCTCATCCAAGGCACACAGTCCATCCTGCTTCCTTGGGCTGGCACATCTCTAGGCAAATGGACCTAAAGTAGCAGGATATTCCTCTTGTTATTTTAGTAATTACTCTGCTGCCAAATGAACTCCCTGAACTGGCACGCCACAATATCCTCAGTTTCCTGTGCTAGTCCAAGAGCACAGTGGGATGGAAAGGTGGGGGAAAATAAGATCTCTCCCCGTGGCAGCAGCTGCCAGCACAGTTTATCAGCACACCAGTAACTGCACCCTGTGTCCAGACACCCCACCTTAACCCCCCCCTGGGGCAGCCTCCTCCCTGTCCACCCTACACAGCCCCAGTGGGAAGCACGGGAGCAGCCCAGAGGGGAGTAGGTGGGGATGGGAGAAAGGAAGGAAGGAGGGAGACAGGGAGGAATTTAATCTCCCAAGGGCTCTCTTCATTGCACCAGCAGATGTGATTGTGAAATGATGGGGTCAGAAATCTTTGTGCAGCACTACTGACTATTCCTAATTGAGGATTTTTCTCTAATTTTCTTTTTTTTTTTTCTTGGAAAATGTTGTATTGCTGAGTACTAGACTGTCCTCTATGACTACATGTGAGTTTTTAGGATATATAGCTGCTTTTTGCTGTTGAAAATAATTGTTCTATAAAGTAGTTCATTTGTACTAACAAAGCCTAAATATCTGGAAAAAAATTTCCAAATGTCCCAACCCAATTTTAATTTTTTTTCTTTCAAGTTGTTCCCTCTTCCCCACAAATTTTCACCTCTTCATCCTGATTAAGGCTCGGAAAAGCCTCACAGATTCTCCTTCAGACATGAAAATTGCTTCCTGTGCATCTCTGGCTCTGAATAGCCATAGGTAGTATCTCCTTGTTCTACTACCAGTTGCTGGAAGCAACTGCCTGTGAAGGGACCAGAAGGAGCATGAGCTACAGTTTGGATGCACCAGAGCCCCTGCAGGGTTGTCTACAACCTTCACCACATCTCGGAGAATACAAATATTCTGGGACCTGAATCCCCAGACAATTTTTTAGCAGGAACCACTCCCCACTGGGAGAATTATGAAAAGAAAAATCCAGGAGCAAGGACTTAAAGGAACATATTTATCCCTTGTTTAAAAAAGATGAAGTGCTGCAGGGAAGCAATGGTCTCTAGTGGACACTTCCAAGCTGCAACAAGTTTCCTTCGTACTTAGGTGGTTGGCAATAGATCGTCTATTGCTGTAATAATGTGATTCTGAAGTACAATCCCTGATGCTGGCTTGGAGTTCATGGAAGAAAACCCTGGCTTAGTTATTATTAACACTCTCCATGTGTCTTAAATACAGCTGAGAACTGCCTTTACAGGTACGGGTCTCCTGACAATACAGTGAAACTTCCTATTTGTTGTGCTGCTGCTGCTGGGACTGTTTATAGTAAACCTGGCCACCATCAAATGCAGGGAGAGAATGATTTTCATATAGTTGGGGCTAGTTGTTCTGAAATCAGTGGTATATTTTAATCATATTTAAAGTCCCTACTGCTTACAGTTAGGCTGGAAATTCATTGGAAAAATTCTTAGCTAGCATGACAGACAAGATGAGGTAAGAGACATTCTTTTATCTCTGATGTGAATTATTTTACATTTCCTTACAAGGGTGTCATCCTCAGGATGATGGAGTGAAGGAGAATGGTCCTCTTTGTGGCAGCTAAAGAAGGGAAAGTTGGGGCAAATAGAAGTTTTGCCCAAGTGCCTGTCAGAAGCACAGATACACACAATGGAGGAAAGCTTAACACACCATTATATAAAGGAGTGAAAGACTATAAATACTAGGTATTCAGATTTTCATTTTTATGGCTCTGCACATCTATCCATTCCTTGGACACAGGACTTCATTATTTAAAGAAAAATGCTGGACAAAATCATAAAACTCCAAGTGCTTTTCAACTGCCTCAAAATTCCCTGACTGATAGTAAAACCAAAACGATATAAAAACAAAAGAAAAAAACTGAAATGAGACTCAGAAAAAAGTGTCAGTAGTCATAAAGTGTAGCCTTAGACTAGCACGTCAAGTGCTGATAGGCTAGACTTGTGTTAGAGAGTGCTAATAAATACAAATACCGTACGTCACGCAAACATGTGGGTAGACATGTCTCCTGATCAGCCTCAGAACTATTTTAGCATAATATTGAGAAAGAAACTAAAGAAAGGGAGGCACACGTGGCTGAAACACTTCTGGCCAGCTTTCAGGGCTCATCCTCTGAATATCAACATTGATACAGCTCACTGTCAACTCTTGGTGTGCTGCACTGGCAGGCAAAGAGAATAGAATCAGGAATCCAGCAGTATCTTGATCCACAATGAAGATGATGCTAATCCATGAGAAATGAATTTTCAGACTCAGAAAGGGTGAATGCCTGTGCTGCTAGTTAAAATTCTCCTTGCAACTGAAGTGCACCTTTGTCTATCTCTACACACAAGTTTCTGAGCAAGTAAAAATTAGGATTCATGTGGGTAAAACTTCCTCAGTACATTTATTCCTTCTCCTGAGCACTGTTGGTCAGTTCAAACTTCACCATCTGTGTCTGTATGTATGCAAGACATTTCCAGACAAATTTCCCTCGATGTTTTCCGTCCTTCAGGTTTTCTGAGATTATAGTGTGGCCTGAGCAGAGGGGAGGGAGGGGATGTGGTTGTACCACCACAGAAGTGCTGGAACTCAATCTACTGGTATGTATTTCTCTCTTTCTCTTTCTCCATCTCTTCTGTCACACACTTGTGTCACACTTCAGTGACACAAGTAAAACACACCTCTATACTACCCATGCACTTGCCATGTCATTCCTCACCAGTTTAAAACCTACCACAGGATCAGATATTTATTCCTACCATGGATCAGATATTTAACTGTGCTCAGTCGTGACAGTAAGTCCTGGAATGCTACCCCATAACAAATTACAAGTTTGACTTGGCAAGTAGAATCCTGGTTTATTGCTTATGACAAAACTTGTCCTAAAGATGGACAAGGAATGAATTTTGGTTTGGTCTGTTTCAATGGAGAATGTCTCAGAGTTCAGAGCGGCTACTACTGTGGCTTTTGAAAACATACTGCCATGGCAAGACATTGGAGATAAGGGATTTTCTTAGATTCTTTCCCCTCACACCCACTTTCTCATTGTTTGTAGTTTCTCTGGCAGATGAGCTGAAAATCAAAATCTTACTTCTGGAGAGAATACACTGTACGTCTGTTTCCAAGTTCAGAAATTATTAAGATCACATTGGTTCTGGATCTACAAAGACATTCCCTTGTTCTAATGAAGACTAATGCCAGTTCTGTCTTGTTCCTGCTGTACATAGTTATATTATTGCTGTTTTTATTTCCCTTATTACTTTTGAAAATCATTGCACTTCATCTTGATCATCAAATTGGTGTGACACACAGTGCCATGTAACTGCTTAATTATGCATGTGAGTGTTCACTTTATCAAAACTACAGCTTTCATGTGCAGTTTTCTAATGAGGAAATAACTCCTGTGTAGTTTTTTTGTGACATATCGCTGCCTAGCTTTGCAGACACCCACACCATAGTGTCACAACATTACATCATAGCATGCAGCAGCACACCACCATGAAATGCAATGAGAAAATAGGAAAATACTGCTATTATGTCATGCTGACATTGCCTACTGTAAAATTTGCAGCAGCCACATTTCCCCAACAAAGCACAAGGCTTACTTTCTCAAAACCAGCCTCATCATGGAGATCAGAACAGAGGAAAACCCTTGGGGGATCTTCCAAACATTACACAGCTACCGTTGTTTGTCTGCAGCTTTGTTGTCTTCAATGTCACACGGGTGCAATGGCACTGGGGTAGAGAGAAAAGTTTCCCCTTCATCAAGGTCAAGAGGAAATACTTCTCTAGCACAATGACGCAGTACTCTGAGCCCAGAATGAGGTCAACTGACCTTAATATGAAAAATCACCCCAGCTGACACTCCTGGTGGTTTCAGCATGTAGCTAATGATTGGGTTCTCCCTTTACTCCAGAACCTGGCTCTATGGATATGGCAGGACACTGCACTTCCAGAGTCTGTACTCTGGGCACTGTGAGGAGAGAGTGAGTCATTCTGTCCAATTGCTCTCTACAGCTTTCAACATTATCTGAGCAAAATATAAAGAAACACCTATATGACTGTCCTATAGCTTTTGTAGACTGAAGGATTACTTGTCAGCTACCACTGTCTCCTTTGATTTCCATATTGCGCAAGTCTATTCTCTTGGACAAGGAATGTTATGCTTCTTAAACTATGCTTCTGCAAAGAAGACCTAAATGATTTGCTTCTTTGGCTCATTAGCTTGTCCTTGCACTTGAGAAAGGACAGTACTGCTTATGAGTTGAATGCCCACTTCAGCTGGTGAAGAATGGCAAAGAGATTAACATGGCTTTATTTCCATTCTGTCCACACCTCATATTAGATTTCCTTGCAGATTAAGAATTATGTAAAATGTTTAAATCACTGCAGAACAGTTTTGTGTGTTGTCCTGTGGGTAGTAAGAAATAATACTGCAGAAGGCAGATGGACAGAACAAAGAGCTAGAATATGGCAAAGATTGGCAGGACAATGACAAGGTGATGAGCAAAGAAGCAAGACAAGAGCCTGTAGACCAGTTTGGGAAGTAAGTTACAGGGGAGTAAAAAGTCATGGTGAATATGTTATCTTCCTACAGACAAGTGTCTGAGAACCAGATAAGGGACATTTGCCAAAACAATGACAAGCTTATTTTAGTAAATTATAGTGTAAATCAGTTTTCTCATATCTGTTATTTGCTTTTCCATGCACAATGACAGATAGCACATGAACACACGAAAGAAATTCCTCATATGAGGTGAGTCCCCATATTCAGCAAGTCCTAGTTGTGGACCTCTGTTTCTTCTCAAGGCCAGGCATCCTCCCATGCTACAAGATATATTGGGACTCTGCCTGCCAAGGACTCACATTTTACCTTTAAATCCCTGTAATTTTATGTGTTACCCAAAATGCCTTATTTTTAATAGCTACAACCTTTTTTTATAAAACAAGTGATTAGGATGGCTGTGTATTCATTCCCATTTTGATAGAATTTAATTACCTAAATTTTGTACGTCAATATACATAAATCACTCTTTCAAAATATGCAGCTTCCCCCTCTTAACATTCAGTTAAATCTGGTTTTAGTTACCCCTGGGTTTGAATTTTTGATAGCTTTGGTGTCCATAGTTTTACAAACTTAATATATCAGATGGATTATCTCCCTTTTTCTTGGCCTTTCCTATTAAATACAGAAAATCAGGATTCAGTACTATCCTTATTACTTGGGCTGTGACAGCTGATTGGAAACATGATTGCTGTCTCCTCTTATTCCTCTAAACAAGAAAATCTGCCCAATTGCTAGAATGGATTTATAGTGATTCATAATGGACTAATCATTCACACAACCCTACCAATTAACAATATTACACCAGGGATTAATTTATCTTGTGACATTTAGGGCACATGTTGCACTTACCAAGGGTGCATGCAGGTACACATTAACTCAATAATCATTCTGTTATTAGCTCAAAGTCTTTCTCAAAGTGAAAATCCACGAGTATCCATAATCACCTGTGTAGAAAGCTGTCATAAAAAATATTCTCTGGGAAGTTGCTGCCTTCAGTATTTTACATAATAGCTGCCCTAGTATTTTATATCATAAAATGTCCTTATCCATAAAATGTTGCCATTTCCAAATACTTCTGTTCATCAAATCAGAATTTGTGGAGTGTTTCTACAAGACTGTACACTCAAAGCCTTGATCCTGCAGGTGCTTGACTTTGATGGCACTTGAATGTGGCTGTTACTCATGTTTCTAAGGTTAAACATATTCATGTCCACCGGATCACTCCTTAGCTCCCAAGCATCTTGAAGCAGGAACATTGCCTAGAGATGAGCATACCCCTGGGAATAAATTTTCATTGATGTGCTTCCATGCACAGTATACAAAGAATCAATGATGTATGTATTTCTTTTCATTTAATGAAAATAAATCCATCCTGTGTCCTCAGCAAGACTAGTTTATCACCACTACATCACAGCTAAATGAGCCACAAGTCAGCTAAGGCCAGTACTACCTCCTCAGGCCTCACCTCTGTGTCCCACGCTGGTTTCTACCCAGAGAATGCACAGGCTTTAACAGCAATTCATGAGGACTGGTTTAGAGAAGGACATGATTACAAGTTCAAATCTATGTGTTTTGTATATTTCAGCTAAATTCCATCCTATTTTTATAGGTTCATGCTGGGATGGGGCTCAAACAGGGAGGTTTGAATTAAACTACTATGGCAGCGGCCAACCCAATGAGTAGAGGGCTTGAAAGGACCAGGGCTATAAAAAAATATTAGTCACATATCATTATTAAATAGTGTTTCAGAGGAGCATACCTTGAGTTCATTCTTGCTAATTCAGCAAAACAGAAGAATAACTGCAGTTTGTTGTTCTTCACATGGGCATTTACCATTTCTGAGCAACAGTAAAACAGGAGACAATTGGGACTGCAGCACATGAGCAGCAGAGCAAGAAATACAAAGGTTCAGACAATCACAGCATTTTCATTCACACAAGAAATACTTCTGTCTACCCAAAATCACTGTTGAAATCAGCAGCCAGGGTCACAAAAATAAAGTTGTGCAACTGGGTTCTTTGTTTAAGAGAGAAAAAAAGCCACACACCATAACCTCCAGTATGTCATGACACATACACACACGTGCAGACACAGTCCTGCAATGCCAATTTTTAGGACAATGCCAGCTCTGCACCTGCCTTGCAGCTAGAGAGCAGAACCAGGGGCTTCAAAGACAAATTTTGCATGCACGCACACACACACACACACACACACACACACACACACACACACACACACACACACAAATAACAAAGGTATGGCTCAGAAATAACCCTCTGAGCTCTTGGGGCACAGCTGATTCATCCCAAGGCTCAGTAGCCTGAGAGTCACCCCATCAGTGCTGCCGGGCGGGGGTTGCCACACTCTTGGGAAGGCCTCATCCCATTCCAAAACCGCTTCAGCTTTCTTGCCACTGGAAGCATCCCTGCTGCTGCCTTCTGCACCCATGGGCATCCCCCACTCCATCCTTCACTCCAGACAGCTCCCCCAGCCGCGGCGCTGCTGGTGCCCTCCGATCAGCAGATATCCATGGCAACCGGTCTCCGGCACCAGGAGGAGACAGCTAAACGGGATTGAAAATCTCCCTTCAGCTCCTGCCTCCATCACGTGCGACGAATGGGCAGGCGAGCGGCTTCCCTGCTCCCCTAGATCGGGAAGCGCATTCCTGCCTCCCTTTGTTTCCTTCTCTCAGGCCATCACTCGGCACGGTGCGCTCGCCGTGGGCACTTTCGCATCGCCGGTGCTGCTCACTTAAGGAAGGCGCTGTCGGCTGGCACTTCTCTCACACCCTCCCAAAATTAGGACTCAGCGGGCAAGCCTCGCAAATCGCTGACAAATACAGAGTCTCTGGCCATGCCAAGGCTTTTGTTGCACTGCCCCCAGAAACCAGGCAGCCGCGTAATAAATAGGTTCTCGTAACACAATTAAATTGGGGAAATCAAATTACTGTTATCACTATAAAGCGTTTGTTGATGCCACAGATATTTAGACAGGCTAACAGATTGCACATCGTTTTCCCTCTCCTTGCCAGCGGATCCCAGGAACCGATTTGCATGCCGTGGCCCCATGGCTTGGCAGCTGAGCCCTCGGAGGATTTGCAGCAAACCTGTCGGCTGTGGACTGTTCAGCAAGCACATGCAGACACTACCCTTCGCACTGATTTCTGCTAATCTGAGGGTATCCACAGCCCTGGATCAAGCCAGGCTGCCAAAGAATTTTGAACTCTGTTTGGGAAGTGTTTCCTTTCTCATTTCTAAGCTAGTGTTTTTGGATATGCAGGTAAATCTGACTTGCAGTTTGGCTTTGTGCTCCTTGAATGAAACTTTTTTTTTTTTTTCACTCTGTCACACTTCTTGCCAGATCCTTGGAAGGAAGATAAAGGAATTTGATAGGCACATCATCATCACAACCCTGTCCCACCTCTGCCGCAGCAGTTCAGAGGCTGATGCTAAACCTCTGTGCTGTGTACAGGCTGTCTCTCAGTGTTGTATTACCCTAAATGGAGGCTGAGAGACAGGCATCTTACCTTATTTTTTTATGGAGAGACCAGTGCCAAATGTGTCTGGATCTACATTCACAAGAATCTGCCCTCCCTTTGGCCGATGCTCACAAACCTCTGTACAGCTCTGCAGTCTTACAAAGGTTTTCCAGCATTAGTCACTGAATACAAAGTCCATTAAAAGGCCTTAGAATATACTGATACCTGGTTGTTTTTGTCCTTTCTTTTATACCCTTTTATACATTTTGTACCTTTTATACCCCTTTCCTTCCTTGTACCCCTTACCCTTATACTCTGTATCTTTAGTACTGCATGTTTATAGTTTTGTAGTTTGATATTTAGTTTAGTTTAAGAGTTCTCTGAGAGGAGAAGACAAAACATCCCTACTATCTTAAAACTACAGGCTCCAACCTTGAAGAGTCTGGATTCTAGAACATGTTTTTGAGCTAGGCTATAGTTTCATTTAGGGAGGGGAATAAAAAAATAGTTACCTCACTTGTTAAGTTACTCATTAAGAGATTTTAGGTAAATATGCTAATTTGTAAAGTCCATAAAAGTTGTATGTGGGGGTACACCCTCAGGCTTCAACGGAAGTGTATACCAAGATCTTATTAAACCAAGGTAATACCCTTTTCCTATACTGCTGTGTCTGCTTCTTATATTTTACCAGCACTGAAGGCATCAATACCTATGAAACATCTGTGATAAATTTAAATTTTAAGAAAAAAATCTGCAATTCATAACTATTTTAAATATTAAAAATTGGGTTTTCCCCCAAACACACAGAAAATTAAGAGCATCTGCAATATGAAGAATCTCCTTATATTCTCTTTTTAAAATCCAGATTCTAATGATTGTAGAGGGTGTGTTCCTGTTAGCTGGGATGCCTGAATGGTTTGGGGCGCAGACATGTTTCAGGTGACTGGTTAACCTAACTGGCTAAGATGACACCAACACCTCCTTCAGCTGCACTGTGAAAATAGCAGCCTACAGCAACATCAGAAACCTCTGTTTTCCCTAGACAGATGCAGTGGATAGGCCACATATGTAGCATATTAATACAGAGAGATGATATATACAGGCTTTTTGTCTCATCCCTCTAAAAAGGTTATTAACTGTCTTTCTTACATCTAAGGGGAGAGATTGGCCAGAGCTGTTATATGTTCCTGTCAGACTTTTCATACCAGCACTGCAAATTAGGGCTTTGGGGAGTTAGCAAAAAATAAAGATAGGTGGTACAGAGCCAGGTGGAGAGAAATCTTGACTGTTGTATTTGCATAGGGTTTAACTAAAACTAAAACTAAAAGAGTGAATTCATTCCTGCTGCAGAGGGCTGGCTTGAGTCCCGTGAAACACCCCATTGAACCCTGGTGGCTCCACAGCTAAGGTGGAGATAAATCCTTTGTACAGACAAAATACCCCCTTAAAGAATAGCAGTCTGGCTTGGATGTCCACAGTGTTTCCGGCTGACTCCAAAAAGATACAGCGCAGTATCAGAAAATACCATCCCCCAAAAACCGGAAGACACAGCTATCACTAGAACCTGGAAGGGGAGATAAATATATCATAGCAATTTTCTCCAAGGCAGAAACAGCTGTTATTGGTCAGGAATACAAAGGCTATAGAAGTGATGATTTTCTGCAGTAGAAGTCCAGTTACAAGAATCCTCTGCTTTGATGTGATTTGTTCACTGCATATGTTTACAAAAACAATATTATCAGGTCTTATCGTTTCCTGTTGGTTATTTATTTATGATATTGTACAGGCCATATCTTGTCATAAGCCTGGGTATCTCAGAGGCTGCCCCAATGTACAATGCCTGCATGAAAGAGAGGGGGAGAAGGACCACACCTGTTCCAGCCTGTTCCCACACTAGAGTGAGGTGTGCAGGGCTTTGGTCAAAAGAAGGAGAACTTGGCTAAAAAACCTAAGCAGATAGTAAATATCATTAACTGCCTGCATTTGAAGTTCAAATACAGAACTACCACAGGAGAGTTTATTTCTAGCCTCCCCCAAGCTTCACTTTGTTTAAATGGTTCAGGGCAGCTGGAGGAAAAACCTCATTAATTTATTACTCTGTAAAGTCCCATGAACACCTCTTGCCTCATACATACAATAGAACACTAGTAGTTATAATAGCAGCAATGGAAAGCTCATGCAAAAGTCTTCAAGACCCATCCCTGCTCAGTTAAAAAAAAAGAAATCCAAATACATAAGTCTAAACTACAAATAAGCACTATGAGAGTTTTCAGGATTTGAATGTTTCTCAAATATCTACTGTGCATCAGTGCATCACTGGAAGGCTTTGCTCACTAGGAGAGAGAGAACAAGGTTTGTGCGTGCAAGTAGCAATTTGACTTCAACTATTTTACTCCTATTGTTTTGAAGATATTCACGTTTTCTTAAAAAAGATCTTTCTCTACCCAGAACCAAGCTTCTTCTGCTTCATTATTCAGTGAAGTCACCATAATTCCTCTTTATGATGCCAGTCTGTCACCATCTAAATAATTGCCACATAACAAATTCAGCATCATAACTTTACGGTGAGATGAAGCAAGAGGAAACAGGCAGTGGAGCTAAAAACACTTGGTGAAGCAAGCCTTTGAAAGTAGCTGAGAAATGCCTTTGAAAGTAGCCACAGAGGCTTGACAGAAAAAGATAAAACCACCTGAAAGGTAAGCAGATGTAGGCAATGACACAAGTCAGAGTTGTCCCCAGTGTGAAAACTCTCCTACACAAGACAAATGAGAGCATTTGGGTCATAGAACAGGCACGTCTGTGTGAAGGGTGGAACATATGGAAATTTTTGCTGTTAATTAGGGTGTGCCTATGGCAAGGCCACTGCAGTTGGACTTGCTTCAATTCAGAAATGTTCAGCTCAGCATAATGGTCTGGTTGGAATTCAGAAAAGAAGACCAAGGGTTGTAGGGATTTTGTAGGGATTTTGCCT